>JAOVYW010018302.1:6701-34616 GCA_025775045.1 Hiodon tergisus | reverse complement strand
ATATCTACAATATGACTACAGTATACAATAAAATAGTCAGCAAAGTGTCCCAATGGGCTCATACCTAATAAACCTGTACAAGCTTCTAGAACAGCTGAAAAGCTGAGGGGAGATTGGAGGTTAGATCAACATCCAAGGTTACAGAATGCAGTCTGTCAATCCTCATGGCTGTTATAGACTACACTCCATACAGTTTAAAAACATTAAATTACCATTTTAATTAGTGGTTGGATGTAAATGTATTTTTGTGAGATGAACACCAAAGGGAAAAATGGCTTGCTAAATAGCATACTAAGAAAGTAACTGATAGTTCGTATGAACTGTATACTCTCAACAAAACTGAGTCTATTCTCAATCAGCCATTCTGTAATAGTGTTAAGAACTATTTGCCTAAATATATATATATATAGAGTTAGTCGAGTTGGTCCCCGCTTGTGTTAACTTTTATGTTTAAGAATGTGCTTGAAGAGTTTGTATCACATGTCAAGCCAGCTGAAAAGCCTGGAATTTTCCATTATTCTTATATAACTTATGGCAAAAGTAACCATTTGTGACATTGTCACAAAAATTTACATACTGCTAAACTTTGTCTCTTTACCAAAACAATCAGACGACTACATAGTCTAATGGAGGGGTTGTATACAATTTTATTATTCATGACCTTTAAGAGAAACACGTGTTGTGTTTGACAGGCTTTTGCGTCTGTGAGTGGAAAAGTTACCAATCCCCAACTGGC
The DNA here is from genome assembly GCA_025775045.1 of Hiodon tergisus. Classification (NCBI taxonomy): domain Eukaryota; kingdom Metazoa; phylum Chordata; class Actinopteri; order Hiodontiformes; family Hiodontidae; genus Hiodon; species Hiodon tergisus. The sequence continues at coordinate 33,880 of JAOVYW010018302.1, read as the reverse complement.
CTGTTTTCAATTGAATTAAAATGCAAGCTATATTATATACCACATGTACTGAATTTCTGGAAAACATACACGCTGCGCGAGACTGGAGCGATGAGGGAATTTGCGTCTTAAATTCCACGTACACAAGAGAATTAACCCAGCGGTTGTCCTTTCATATAAAGCCATTACGGGGAATCTAAGTTGGATTGCATGGACGGTCCTCTGACATACATAAGTTCTCTTTTTCTGAATGTCGTATATTGACCTTGGCATTCCTGACATGAGCATCCATCATGCATGTGAAACCATTCCAACAGGAACAACCAGTATGTGGTATGGCCAAATAGATTGGATTAAGTAATAACAAAATTAGATGGATGCTCAGTGTCAAAGCCTAGATGGATGGACCTCCCTGTCTCATGGTTTTTTTTTTCCTTTCCTTTTTCCCCAGCATGGTAGGGTCATATTTTCATCTGATACACATATGTTAAACTATTCGTTGGTCATTTTGCGCTTGGATCAATATCCCCACATTATTATGAAAACAAAAAGGGGTGAATTATTGAAAGCCTGTCTATTAAAACTTAAATGTGTGATAAACGGCAAGTGTCGGCGTAAGCCCACTTTGTGAAATATTTGCACTGACGTAGCATCGTTGATTTTTGTTATTTATGATTACATTCCCAGGTTAACAATCAATAGATCCTTGGAATTTGATGCAAAAACCTTTGAGGGTAATTAACATAATAATCTGTCTACTGCTATTTATATATAATAAATAGTTTCAACAGTTATGAGCAGCAAGACAATGGGGCCCTACGTCGTTCCCTGAAAAGTGATCAAATTTCAAATGTTAACAGTCAGTAAAATCATGTTAGGGAAAAAAAACAAAGTGCAGAAATATTGCCTTCCGAGATTTAAAGATTCCAATCCGGACCCAGCCTAGAACCTTCCGCAAGTGAACACGTGAACGAGTAAAGAAGGGTTCTTCCGCCAGAGCTCTTTCAGACTGAAGCAGCAAGAACCATGGGAAATGACGGGTACATTAGCCATGGGGCTAAGCACCTTCCCGAGGCACTCTTCGCTCCATTGACCGCAGTGCAGCCTTGCTTCTAGGAGCAGGGCTTAGCACATCTGGCCCCCACCATCGCAGCCACTGTTGGGGGTTGGCCCCTGCGTCTGTTTTGGGGGCACAGGCCCCAGGCCCGCTGTGCCCAAAAACACAAAGCCGACTGAAGCCTGAGAGAGATCACAAGCATGTCACGGTCATGGACATCCTGTTCGGGGATATAGTGCTGGGGGTTTATTAATAAAATACTAATCGCTTTGCAAAAATAGTGCCTGACTTTATTATTGTTACAATGTACTTTCATGATTATGTTGTTGTGCTTATGGACAAGAAGTTTTATTTCAAAACAAGGCTTCTTCAAGGCTTTCTTTTAGTCAGCAAATATTAAAATGATAAAATGTGATTGAGATCATTGACTCCAAAAACAGCTTTTTACGACTTGTCTTTCCATATGCTTACAAAACAGTTATTTCACCTCTGAGATGGAACTTGTCTTCAGGCAAGGTACTGTACAGTAATAATGAGGGTCTTGAATGATGACATGTCTGTATGGTTTCAGGAAATACTAACTAATACCTTAAGTATTAGTTTAATATTAACTTACCTTTTAAGTTATATGCATTTACACTGCCACATACATTAAGATTGCATTTTCTATTTTATATATCCTTATGCACATATTTATTGTTGGATTTTCTTCATTACATTTTACCACACACACTAATACCTGTGTCGTACATTACCTGTTGCGAGTAATAGGTGACTGCAGGGACTGAAAGCTCTGAATAAAGACTCAGAATACAGAACACAGACTGAATCAGCCATAACTTCCATGCTGCCCTGTGACTCCCATGCTCACTGGTGAAAAATGAGGTGTAGCACTCATTTTGTAACACCAGCTAAAAAACCCTGGTATTCAGTGCCACCAACCTAAAATGGAGAGGCTGATCTTATTTTTGATTGCTAAATGGCAGAGAAACTTGGACTTGCAGCGCCCTCTGTCCGAAACACCCATGCACTGCACCTTCATCGACCTCTTGCTGCCTTCGGTCCAGCAGCATCTACCCTGGAGAATTTTAAAAGGAACCATGAAACCCCTGTAAAGGTTTCATCAGCTGTGACTGACCTCCGACGGCAGTAACCCATGCTATACAGGCCACAGTCACGCCATCCTCAAAGGGCTGCCCGGAAGGAGGGGACGCCGTTGGGGGGAGGAGGAGGAGAAGCCGGCCTCAGAAGTTTCCCCACCTTCCCCGGGCCAGTGCCATGGAGCCACCATGGGAGGCAGACAGCTGGCTTTGAAAAATTACACCTTTGTTATTCCAAGTGTCGAGGGCGAAGTGTGGTTTGCAGATGGCCCCAAGGTCCTTGCACCCCCTCGCAAAGCACTGATTGGGGAAGGGGGCTTGAACTTCCCTGAAAAAAAAGACCAAATATCCACTCCCCACTGTCACCACCGTCCCTCGTGCAGAGCCGGCTCAGTTAGAAAGTTTTTCTAACTTTTACTTTTTTTTAAACGATTTTTAAACTTATACTGCACTTTTAGTCATTAACAAACAAATATTAAGCCAATAGTTTTATCCTGAATATCCTGAAAATAATTTGAAGTAAACATACCAGCTACGTTTAAAGTTTAAGTAATACTTCATTTGCATAATTTATTTAAGGCTGCAGCATTAACGACTGAAATAAACCGAATAAATACTCTGATTAATGTTCTGTTTAAAAAGATTGTGGATTTTAAGGTTTAAGACATTAAGGTTTTTGTTGCGTACACAACTTTGTTAATTATAAATAGTGACCATCGTAATGTTCAAGCACCAAAAAAATGTAGCAATGTGTAGGTTGTAGTAAAAATAAACAGCTGCGTCACAAACCCTAAGTTACAATAACAGAAGACAGAACCCCTAAAGCTGTAGGCTTACTGTCGATAATGGATATGAAAGGAAAACAAGGAAGCCTCTAACACTGGAAAGCCCTGGAGAGCCTTGTGAGGAATATAAATCATAGCATGGCCAACAATGCTGGCTGCCTTTCCCCTTCTTCTGAGGTGAGGAAGCTACATGCTGAACTTTTAACCTTGAATTGTGATTGAATTTTTGCCCACAGCTGACAATTTGCCTGTGTGCAGTCTGACATGGGGTTTGGTGACCCTTTCCTGCATTGCAAATCTCCTCCCCTGTGATCCAGGATTGTATAAAGGTGATATTATATTTATTTTAAATTTATTAATTCATAGTAGAATATATTTAGGTCTATTTAAAACTAAATTGCTTAGCAGAGGCTTTTATCCAGAGAGACTTTCACAACTTACAACTTCTACTTACATCCATTATAACAGCTGGATATTTACTGAAGCAATTCAGGTTAAGAACCTTACTCAAGGATTCATCAGCTGGGGTGGAACTCAAACCGGCAACCTTTCAGCTACAAGCCTGTCACCTTAACCACAACACCACTTTGTTTGAGATGGAAGTTCATAAATGATTAAATTCCCACATTTTTGGAGCTGAACTCAGAACTACAGCACTGATCATCTGCAAACAGGTGTAACTCGTTAATTCTGCTTCTATGGCTTTGACTCTGGACTCAATTTTCTCATTCACAGGTCATAAATTTGAGAGGCAGAATTATAGCGTACTGAGAGCCATTATAGACAGCCATTATCTACTCATGATAATGGATATGGTATCTGAATACAGACTGAGAAGTCTTAATTGTGTGTCTCAAAATGCTCCCACTTTGTTCACACTTTTTCTTTCAGATATTACAGGTGCTAATAAAGCATATTTTTTTCATGAAAAGTCACACACACGTTTTTTGAAATGCAATGGAATGTAAAATTACAATTGGCATATCAAATAAATCTATATAAGCAATGGGGGATTAATTATATGCATCTAGTTACTCTCCTAACCTGGGAGGAGTTATTTTCTTTCCATCAGCATTGGAGGTATTGCCCTTCACAATGGCTGGTGGTTCTTATAACGGTGAAAGTGTTTAGCAATTCTTCACAACCAATTTATAGTACGGTGTGTCTCCTTATTATAAAATCTGATTGGGGGGGGGTCACTATAATAGATTTTTGTCTCTTTATAATCTGGCAAGTGCTTCAGTTTTCACAAATGACTTCATCCACCTCAGATTAAATATTAGTAAAGTTTCAGAACTTCTGACCTGGCTGACATAGGCCGTGAGACAGGGTACACCCAGGACAGGATGCCAGTCCATCATAGTCTTTGGACCGTGAGAGGAAACTGGGTCAAGTTGGAAACTACAAAGGCAGTGACCTGAGTCGCTTTGAAGTAGGTTTCACATGCTGGAGAAAACGAAACACAGGGTTAATATAGTTTTCATAGTTTTCTAAGATTGACTGAAAAGAGACTGGTTGTCTTGTTGAGTCTTCTGGTTGTCCCTCTCGGGCTTCTACAATAGACCACCAAAAAAGTCCAATAAGAGGCAAAGCAGGAAGTCGGCTAGCTGAAACCAGGACCTGAGTTTTGGCTACACTGCTCACTTCAGTGGTGGTCTTTTTTTTATTCCATTTTTTTTGTTATGGGGTTGCCTTAAACATTGTTTTAAAGTTAGTTAGTTAATTTGATAGTTTTTTTTGTCTGCTTATTTCTCCTCCAGGTGCGTGGTTGCTTTTTAAAAACTTTTTGGGATTTTGATGCAGTGTGCTGAAGATGTTTCCTGCAACGGTCTTAGCTGTGGAGAGGTTGGTCCCAGAGTTTGCATAGGGACGGCAGCCAGTGAAGATTGCACTAAAGCGTGGAGACTTCTGTCGCCCTCGTTAAGGAACATACACCAGCGGTACTCATAAGTGTGGGCTGAACGCTCTCTCTGTCAGTTTAGTGTCCTGCTGCCTTGCAGGCAGGAGAGGAGAGAGGCATGACTTAACCAAATGTGCCTAAGGAGGTCAGAGTGAGAGGTGGTGAGCGAGGCACCACAATCATTCCTGCCTAGGCTTCAGCCCACTTTTGTTCTGTGTTGTGGGATGTATTTGAATTTATTTGTAATTGCTTTTTCTATGTCCTATGCCTGCCATTGGATCAAAGACACAGGCTTTTTTTGTGTTTGTTTTGTTATGTGTGTTTGTTAGTTTGACGCATTGCTTTTTTCATTTGTGATATTTTGCCCGACAACAGTCTTTCCCCCTACGTTACCATTGCTAGGTGACCCTGGTAGCCAGGGAAATAGGGGCTCGAGGGCTATAGTGGGAGGGACATGGGAGGGTGAATTCCGCTGCGTTCTGCCTTCCTTATATTCAGGGTGCTGGAGAGTGTACAAAGCAGCTTTATCTTTGGCACTTTCCATAACCTTATGTTTTCAGTGTGTTCCTGAATAGTTACATGTGTGCAGTGTGGGGCTTCATGGCGAGTGTGGCTGGCTCCAGAAGTCCTTTCCTCAGCTTAGGCCAGTGACCCTGGGTCAGGGAACGCAAAGTGAGGGTGGGGAAGGTGGCCCGTGTACGGCTGGTGGGAAAAACCAGTGAGGGAATGTGGCTTGTTAAGCGTTCTTAAACATTAATTGATGTACATTCTGTAACAAATGCCTTTCTTTTGCACCTCTGTCTCGGTCTATTCTGCTGTGTTCGTTGGTTGGATCCTAATCGGGAAAGTTGGTTACTGGGGCAATTTGACACGTGTATACCAAGGAGAGTAAACAAAGGGGTGTAAGCCTGTTAATAGCGAGACATTGCGTCAAATATGAGAGAGTGTATGCAATCCAGTGGGTTTTTGAAAAAGTAATTCTAAATTATTCTTATTATAAATTTCTAAAGTATTGGTGATGATGGTACTCATGCAAACTGAAATAAATTTGGGCTTTAACACAGAAAACGGGAGAACCTGCAAGCAATGCGGCCAAAATTATCTTTAATGAGACGGGAAGAATCTTCACAGCCCTTAGCTGGAAATCCCAATAATAAAATGGAAAATTCAGTAAGGCGAGACCCCCAGCGGCAGCACATTCGTTTAAAGATACATGTAATAACTCCAAAGAATTCAGAAGGAAAAAAACCTGGATTATTTCCAAAACAATTATGATGTTGCCGTGGTAACGTGTTGCGTTGGGTGCCAGTGTGAGACATGCCGCTCAACCTGAGATAACCACACACAGCGACACACCAAAAAATACATAATAAATAAATTGTAATGATTGCACTGAAAAATGTTTGAAATATACTTGTACATCCAATCACATTTAAATGAAATCAGTAACCCGCTTTGGTTATACAGACTGAGATTTTTGAAGAATATTTGCTAGAGGCATGTTATATATCCATCTTGTAACATCTTGCATGCAGGAAAGAAATGTATAATATATTTTGGCATATGGGTAAGAACAACATGGCATGAGGCTAATTTACTATTTCTATAATGGAGACAAAGACGCAGACCGCATGTGCCCAGCAAGGAAGAAATACTGTATCATGGTGTGCAGAGCTTTATGATTGGGGAATGTACAGGAAGTTAACCATGCCACAACAGAACAGTGTTATGATAGTCTTTTCTGAACTAGGTTCACAGTGGGCATTTGTGATGACCTTATTAGGAGTGACATTAGGAGCCAAGACATGTGATTGCATGCAAAAGTCAACGTGTTCAACAAAATGTGTGGGCTTGGCTATAAATAATTGCATGAACATATCTGCGGCCCCCAGCTGAAGCATAGACAGAGGCATAGACAGGTGGTAGACAGAGACATAGACATGTGGTAGACAGAGAAACCTTATCACAGGTACAGGTTAGTTTTTTTTCAAAGATCGGAGAAAATTAAACCTGCTTTCCACTTCAAGTCAATTGTAGACACGTCAGCCACTAACTGGCTCACACCATTTTGTTTTGCTCGCTCTGGATGAAATTATTATATATTTTAGTATGAAGTTAAGAAAATGTTTGCACACTGTCCTCTTTAACTCAAAACACTTTTGTGTTTCTGTCTCTCCCTCTTCATGCTTCTTTTAAGAGTAGGCATAAAAAACGATCCTTCCTCTCAGGTTCATCACTGTGACAGAAAATGTGTGTCTGCATGCATGTTCGTATAATTTTGTACCTGAAAATATGATACTGATCCAAAAATTATCTAAATAAATAAAAATATCATTTTTTTAACCACCAAGAAATCCAGTTGTTTATAATGAATTTTAAACAGAAGTAAGAGAGACTCGACAAGCAACCCTAAAAATAATGAGAACTTTAACTTTGAACGAATATTAAGAATCTGGATGGCTATACAGCTTGAATATTGTTGTTTTTTCACATAAAAATAACTGGCATTTGCAGCGAATGATACTCACTCGATAAATCATTCACAGAAAAAAAAAGGCAAATCTATTTTACATTTTGCCTAGGTCCCTGAATAATATGAAATCGTTTATTAAACATTCCTCCTTGTTTGCATTCCCGTCTAAACTGTTCACCTGTCTGGGGTAGAATCTTCATTACTTCTCATTAGAGTATTCTGGAGAAATCAATAATTGTATTCTAGGGAATACTTTATTATTTAAATTAGCCCTAATAGGCCTGCTGTTGTCATTTCCAGCAATTGCTCTTTGTAAGGATATTTATTTTTCCCCCACTTAGCTGCTTTTTTGTGTCTCCCTCCTTTTGTCTGTGCACCTGTATGTGTGCTTGATTTCACCAACACGATGCCCTTTTCAGCAACCTATTTTACTGCATTATAAATAATTGAATTTGATCTCAGTCATTCTTCTTGTTATAGTTTTGGGCCCAGTCCAACAGCAGCTCCGTGCAAGTGTTGTATAATGGAACGCCACTTGGTGGATCTCATTTCTCTTTACAGTGGGCAAAACCCTGGCCCTAGTTAGGTGAAGCTGGTTCCCTGCACTAGTTTTAAATAAAGGTCAGGAGTTATTGCGGTTAGTCAAGTTTCCTCATAAAGAAGAGGGTGTGTACACCCCAACATCTTCACTGAGGTTGTCTACTAACTTTTCACAGTCTGGCCTTAGTGAAACATCTGTTTTCATTTGTCCTCTGCGCACAATCATAAATTAAATGCATGGAAAAAAAATTTAATTATTGCTGGATGTGTTACTCTAACAGCCCTACATGATGTGACATTAAAGTGGATTTGGTGAGGAAAATTAGTGGTGCGAATCACAGAAAAAAGTGCCATCTTTTCAATTACAAACGTTATCCTAGCTGAAATAATTGTTGCAAACTGTTTTGTAAGTTTTGTGAAGAGATATAGTTGCAGAAAATATTATGAGAAAGGGGCTTTTTAGTCCTATGCAATGAGAATGTATGAGAAAAAAACACAATATTTCCCTTGAAAAATCATTTTCATCAAATCGGGAAATCCCAAGGATTTTCAGAATGTTAAATAGAAGCACTCTGCACATATTCACTCATTGAAGCAATGAAGCAAGCTAGCATTTGGCCTTCTTCCAATATCATATGATATTTGCAGGAGGGACTCTAGCAAAGTATAAATACCTTTAGTGTTTGAAGTAAAAAGTAAACATTACACTAGTCTTACCTTTTGACATCAATTGACTAGGCTGTTTAGCAATGCAGAGGATAGCAGGATAACATCCTTTGGTCTTTCCTTAAGCTTGTATACTGCACTTGTGGGGTTTTTTGCCACTTCTATTCTTTTTTAAGCTACATGTACTATCAAACATGTGCACTTGCTAGTCGGTAACTAGTAGTCTTACCAACAATTTGTGTTAAATGGTCATATTGGCTACAATTTCACCACATATTATGTACAAATAATTCTGTACAAGAAAAGATTTTTTTTTTGCGTCTAACTAAACATCATATTTTTTTCATAACATTCATAACTTTCGCTCCATGTTTATGTGGGTTTCCTCTTGGGGCTCCAATTTTATCCCACTCTCTGTATTTCTCATTCCATAAGATGGACTAGTGTCCCACCCTGGGTGTGCCGTCTCACACCGTGCCCGTTGGGTTAAGCTCTAGTGCACCCTTCAGCCAGGATTGGATGAGCAGTAATTAATTTGTGAACTAAAAAAATTGGTTTTAATTTTACTGTTTTTTTATATTATTTTATTTTATTTTTAGCTCAAGTGACATGAATTTATCCAGACCACCACTCAGGATTTGTTATTGCCATCAATGTGAATACATTGTACTGTAATTGCCTAATTTGTCCTGTTTTTTATTTTGTTTGTTTCAGCCATAGATCCATTGATTTCGGTCTAGCATGGTTGCCCTGCAGGACAGCAGCACTGTTGAATGTCGTGGTCCCCGAGCACGTAAAACCAGCCAGCCTGACATTAGACTTCCGTGCTGATCTCCAATAATCCTCTGATGGTTGATTGGTTCAGCTGTAAACCTCAAATCAGCATTAGCATAAAAGGCTGCTTGCTAGTTTTGTTGGGTGGAGGGCTAGTTTTTGAGTGGAGGGATGGTGAATTTCTGGGGATGGGATGCTGTCTCAACTGTGTCCAGTAACCCCCTGTATGATCACTTGCCATTCTAACAGTCAGTCAGTCAGTCGGTCAGTCAGTCAGTCAGTGGAGTAGAATGTAACATATCAGAACATACAACTTTTTGTACTTTGTTACAGATTGGGTATGGCAGCTGATTGCCACTCCTGTCAGTGAAAAACAAAAAAACTGTGTTGGCAGTAGGCTAAGGAACACTAACACTACACAATGGAGGGTTGGAATAAACATCCCCTTATCTAATAAATACTGGCACCTGCTTTGTCATGCTGTTGGGAGGATCATGAAAACAGCAGTATTCTATTAATCCATTCTGCTGGGTATCAACATTGAAGGCTGATGGTGGCGATGGTGTGTTGGGTCACTTAATACGAGTAGAGCAAAATTTGAACATTGTTGCCAATCAGGGGAATCCCTTAATCGCAGCAGTGTATCCATCTATAAAGTAGGATAATGTTCCATGCAACACGACTAAGATTGTCTAGGAATGGTTCCAGAAACATGTTCGGAAATTCAGCTTACTGCAGTAGCCTGTCAGTTTTAATCGAGCATCTGTGCGATAAGATGAAACAAGCTATTCAGACATCTACCATCAGCCAATTTGCAACCACTATGGGAAGCAAGTGAGTCTACTAGCATCCCTGGATCATGGTTTTGACTCCTTGTTGAGTCCATGCCTTTGTAAAGGCTGTACTGAGGACAAAAAGTGGAGAAACTCAATATTTGGTAAGTGCACCTAAAAAAGTGGCTACTCTGAGTAAATGTATTGCAATTTGCTTTAAGCAACCTACCGACACTGTTAGTTTTAGAGTAAGTGCAACACTTGCATTCTGGGTTGACTAGTTCTGATGTCTGTAATACATAGTTATACCACTAGATGACGCCAATGGCTTATAGATTTGCACCGTGAGCGCCAACGTAAAATATTATGTGTGTGAGAGAATATCTCTTCCGGAATTCAAAGCCTTTATTAAACTTATCTTCCAAACGAGGCTTGTTATTACACGTGCGTTGAGACAACGTCTTTTCGTATGATCTCCGGTTTTTGTAAAGCGAATTTAAGGAGATGTTGGGAACCCCACCTGGAACCCCCCATGTGTCGTTAAACTGATTTTTAAAAGTTTCTCCAACACAATGTGCAACGTCTGGCCGGGCAAATTTAAGTTCCATCTTTCTAACCACGTAATTTGTTTTCTAGCTAGCCCCAGCTGACAGTGAGGAATGAGTGCACTGTGGAAATAAAAAAAATGAATATAATCTATATGTAAACAACATATGTTTTTGTTTTATATTGGGCTTCCTGTCTCTTTCAAGTCCTTAATTCACGCCGTCCATTATACGAAAAACTGATGTAAATCAATGAGGATATCTTTGGTAAAGTTATGTTTGAACACTTTTCTTTCTTTTTTTTAAATCCGGTTGAGTACAAACAAAGGGGCCTGCGTTATACTTCCCTACAGGAACCAGTTCTGGTCCGTAAAAGGCGACTTCAGGCGGAGTGCGTCGCTGAGTAAGTGATACACCACTGATGTAATCTTATTGGTAATCTCTTATAACATAAAATCCCTTTACCACCCTGAACTACTAGGCTCTATTGCCGTAATGTATCCATCGTAGTTGCACTTGTTGTACTGTAATATAACATGAAAACTCTCAAAATATCACCTAAAATGACGTCAAGTATGATTATAGCTAAATGATAGTAAAGTAAGCAAGACCTTAGGCTACGTGATTGTATACGGGTATTCTAAAGTCCCACCCTCTCACATCAAGCGAAGGCCAATGGGTTATTAGAAAATATAGTGGTTCAGGCAAATTTTTAAAACTGCACCGTATATATCATCCTAAGAAAATTTGAGAGGTCGATCCGTTATGCATATTGTAGGATCTGAATAAAAACACCGGTGAGATTCCCTGAAACTCATTATTAGTCGTAATGATTAGGTCGTAACGGGTTGTGTTATTATTGTGATGGTTGTTTTGTTCACGGTTCATGGAGTGTTTGTCTCAGCTTTATGACGAACTAAAAGTATGATAAAATAATCAACAATGCTCTATCGATGTGCGTTTTTGTATATATTTGGCACAAAGTAAAATAGTTTAATACGACATTAGGGAAATTTGTTTAGATTTTTCAAATGCTTGTTTCGTCTGCCTTGGAGTCACATATTTATACTTTAGTTTTATTAAAACAGACCCAATTTACTGTATATATTTTGTGTGGGCGTGGGTTTACAACAATTTTGAATGTTAACCACGGGTATCTAATTATTCTTGCAATTCAAATGTTTCAGTTCTCCTCTGTTGATATATAAATAGCATATTCTACTGCTCATATTATGTTGTGTTACATTAGCTATTTAACTATACATTTACCCTGCGTTTCGTCGAGGCGAGGATAACGATTGGCGATGAGAAAGTAACACCTGTTAAGTCCCAATACTTTCAGTTAGTGCCACCGTCTCTTTATTAAATAAAAAAAATGCATTCTTTTTTTTTTTTCATGATTTTTGTTTACCAAAGGAAGGTTGAAACAAACATGGTTTCATTTGGATCACTGTAATACTATAGGCTATGATTTTATTAGAAATAGATGCGTTATTACTGTCTACGTTTATCTTTCAAACGCATATTAAAATGTAGCCAACAAATGCTTTTTATGGGGAAATAAATAATCTGTTACTAATACTGTAAATGGAAATACGTATTTTAAATTTGGTCGAGGATATTTTTTTTATATTTGGTGTATTTTTCATTCAGTTAAATATTTTATTTATGTTGTATTTATTTTATAAATAACAATAACTGAAAAAATAAAGAAAGAAAATTTAAAAGTATGTGTAACTAGTTGCCAAACATCAAATATGTTTAAATTCCGTGTAACATCCTGCTTACTTCCTCTGTCCTCCCCACCCCTGCCCCTAGCAATCAAAAACATGGACATGTATATGGTAGCCAACCCCTCCATTCCAGGATGCCCCCCTGGATTAGAGTACCTGACACAGGTGAGATCTGGTTTGAAAACATGGGGATTCTCTGTCAGTTTGAAAAGCTAAATTTTCCTTAACATTTAACATTCTTTACAAATGATAACTTGTACACCTGTATTCACTGTTTTTATAGATATGCGATACACGTGTTACAGATTAAGAAAATAATTGTTTAACGAAAAGAAAGTATGCTCCGATTTGGAATCACCAGTTCCATCTGGGCTCATTGCCACATATCCCCCAACCAAGTATTGGTGGCTAAAGAAGTATGATTGGTCTTCTCCGATCTAAACTCCTTCAAGCCACATGTCATTTTACACATTTTCCAGGCTTTAAAGCTGACTAGTGTTTTGTGGCTGATTGTAGGATGGTTAGGTTAGTGACGAGCCTGGAGAAATGCTGGCGATTCCCACCCATCCCCTTTGCACTCCTGGTCACACTCAAAAAATAACATAACCTACATTCAAACCTCTGAAATCGAGATGACTGAGCACAGTCATGTTTGTGCATGCATCTTTACCAACCAAGCCACTTGGGCGTTGTATGTGATTATGTCAATAACACTAAACTAGTGAAATAATGGCATTGTAAATAACTAAATGCATCTATCCGAATTTGAAAAAGATTTTCTTTCCTTTTTGCCCTGCATAGGTCGACCAGCTGCTTATAAAACAAAAGGTTGAGCTTATCGAAGGTTTGTTTTTAATAGTTCTTACAAGATTAGTTGATATTTGTAGTGGAGTAATGGATTTAATTACACCGTTTTTCAATGTAGAACTGTATGTCTCTGTTAGATGTGTTTGTATGTTGCTATTTATTCGTAAGATGTTTGCTGCTTTCATTGTAGTATTTCAAAAATATGTCTTTCTATACAAGTAAATACATTCTTGTGACTCGATGTATTCAAAAACCAATGTGTTTTACCCCAACAGCTCTCGCAGGCTTTGAGAGCAACAACAAGTATGAGATTCGGAACACGATGGGCCAAAATGTGTTTTACGCGGTGGAGGAAAATGACTGCCTGAGCAGGCAGTGCTGTGGGCCCCTGAGGTCCTTCACCATACGAGTCCTTGACAACTTTGGGCAGGAAGTGATCACAGTGACCCGACCCCTGAAGTGCATGTCTTGTTGCTTCCCCTGCTGTCTTCAAGAGGTGAGATAGTGTGTTCCCCCAGTTTGTATATTTTCACTTCATATAATGGGAACCAAGAGTCCAATCTTTTGACCAACAAAACTTAAATATTTTTGGGGGGGTGGCAAGATAGTAAGGTAAAAGCAACACCTTCATTGGAACTGTGCCGCTTCCAATGTGAACGTAAGATATTTAAGATTGAAACAGTCGGACCATTTCCCTACATACAGGGCGCATAACAAATTCTCGGGAGGATAATTACCCTTTTTTATAGGTTTCGTGTCACAAACAGTGTCCCTGACCGTCCAAACCAGAGGAGGTCACATTTTACTGCATCACAACAGTGGTTTTCTGGTCATGCTCGGCTATCTACTGTATGGCGTAAACACTAGATGAAACCAAAATTACTAAACTGGTGGCCGGTGTTATATTTAGCTGACCTCACTTTGATGATTACTCATTGTCTAACGTTGTCAATTTTACCTTGAGTAAGAGGAAAGGGGTCTTGTTTTCAGATTAGTCTTGTGCCAATATTTCACAAGAATCGAACAAGAGTGCAGTGCATTGATGCAGTTGTTCAGCCTGGAGACCATAGGTAACATCGTAGCATTTTGGTAATTAACTAAAGTCTCATTAATGAAATGGACTGATAGTGTTTTCTTTGAATGACCAATGTGTTATTGGCCAACCATAAATTAGTCAACAGCTTTATCTTTCGTACGAAACTAACGGATTTGCGCTCTGACACAAAAGATTTCAAGCTCACCAAGGGTGTGTGAGTTTCTGCATGGAGGATTTGAGAAAACTTTTACGAAAGTCCTTGGTAGCATTCTCTCACAATCTGTCCCATTTTCATATTTCATAGATATACATCGAGTAGCCACATTATCAGGTATGAACTCCTGATAATGTGCCCCATTCCATGAAATAGACTGCCCTGTCACATGTTAAGACAGCTATTTAAAGCAGGTTCCTCAGCAGTCACTTTGTGTGCAGTTTAGAGGTATAATGGGCCTGTCAAAAGGATATATTCTTGTTTCAATGGGGCATGGTAGTTGATGCCATAGTAGCTCGCTCTATGTAATTAACAGTTGTTGAATGAACATTTATATAATTTAGCTAATAACTTTTGAGCCTCCAAAACTTATATTTGATCTGGTTAAAAACATGGAATTTTCTATTCATTAATCATTCAATACTGCAATAATCAGAAACTGAAATACATAATACCATAATCAAAGTGAGTAATAGTAATCATACAGTAAGATGATGTGATAGTTATTTGAAGATGAACTTAAGATATATTTGAACAGTAAAGCCATTAAATATTTTTTTCCCTTTGTGGACGCAATAAAAATACAGAGTAGATGACACTTAATAGATACAAATTGGACTAACTGATTTATCTGTTCGTCCAACTAACAAGTGTATATGTGCATTCTTGTATTGCACTAACAATACATTCTCTCTACTGCCAGCTGGAGATCCAGGCTCCACCTGGGAACACAGTAGGGTATGTTCTCCAGCAGTGGCACCCCTTCTTTCCCAAGTTCATCATCCAGAACGAGACCCGGGAAGCTGTGCTCAAACTCAATGGCCCCTTCTGTGGCTGGAGCTGTTTGCCGGACGTGGACTTTGAGGTACACTGTATCCCCCTGAAAACACAAAGCTTGATTACATTTTCCAGAAAAAAGTGTGACACCTGTGTGTTTCTGGCCCAGAAATATTTACAAACAATTGCTATTGTCAGGCTGTCAAGTATGTTTACTTTAGACAAAGGTGTTGAAATCCTCTGTGTGGTGCATTATCTGAGATTACACTTAAAACAGTGGTAGAGACTTTAGCATGTAACTTGGCAGATTTTGACCATGGACGAAGTCAACAAAATCGGGAAGATCAGCAAGCAGTGGACAGGGCTGCTCCGGGAGGTGTTCACCGACACAGACAACTTTGGGATCCAGTTTCCCATGGACCTCGACGTCCGAATGAAGGCTGTGATGATTGGAGCCTGCTTCCTCATTGTGAGTCCAAAAGCCTTTTTGAATCTTTTTTTATGGGCAGATGGAAACATTCCACTTGCCTGACCATAGGACGCCATTTCTCGAGCAATTAACAGCTACACTTGAGCAGAGACTATGTAATGAGGCATATCCATATTTATTGTTTTCTCAATGCTATCTGTCCAATTAACATATTCTTGTTAGGTTGCTACATATACTAACTCAGAGGACAATATTACGAAATTACAGATATTACAAGCCGATAAAAGGATGTATAATTCTTAACAACATTAATGGAAGATCTGTTCATAATCATCACAATGCCACCGTTTTAGGGTAAAACGCGACCTTGATCTAAAGAAACTTGATCATATTTCTGACTGACAAACAAGTCTTAATTGTTGCCCTGCGACACACTTCATGTGAAAGTCACTGTATGCTTTCTTGATGTTCTCCAGGATTTCATGTTCTTTGAAAACAACAATTAGGAACTGGATGGAGTCCCCCCCCCAACCATCCCCCGGCAACAAGAAGCTCAGCAAAGAAGGGGTGCAGAAGTGGTCCCAGGATTCAGTTGTACCTCTGTTGTTTTGTTCATGGCTTAAGTGTTGGTTAGTAAACAAGGTAGAGTGCACATACTCTGCCCAGAAAGAAAGGGAATAAGAACATGCATACTGAGGTCAGTTTTATGAGCTAGTGTTCCAAACAGATATAAAGTACCAACTTCCCAGGTATGTATCTGTGAAGAATCTCAATCGTTTGAGTCCTTGTGTGCTGTGAATGATGGGGCAGAACCCTGTTGTCCCCAGAGAGGCATATTTGTGTTTTATTTACATCAAACTAAGCAGTGAAGTAAAAGTAAGCATCAAGTTTTAATTTATTTATTTATTTTACTATTGTATGCAAAGGAGAAATTAGTAATCAGCCTAGGTTACAGAACATGTAATGTGTAGAGTGAACACTAAATTAATCCTGGACTACTGAGGCTGCATATGACTGAGCCTTCTGTAAAGGAAATGTAACTGACCAAACTGTATAGCACCTTCCATAATTTACTTCATCTGTCATACACATACATAGTGCTCCATACATACATACATACACATCCACTCATTGACTCACCTCTATCCAAAGTTAAGATGTGCCAGTATGTTACTACTTGGGGTGTTTGATATTTGGTTTTTGTTCTCAAGAGAAATATGGATGCTGTACCAGTAACTTTACATTTATATAATTAATTTATTACTATTGTGGGTTTTTTTTGTGTAACCTTGTTTTACCGTTTCTTAGAAATTTTCCATTTTAACATTTATGAGGAAGAATGTCGTTATGGACTGTACGAACAGAGTAAGAACAATATATTATATTGTTGTTATTATCAGCTCCTTACCTAACATCTGCTGACGATCTTTCAGTTTCATCACATTAAGTAAATAGGTTAGGAACTACTGCCCAAGAAACACGTGTATGTACCATGATTCGTCCACCAGGGGGAAATAGTTGTCCATATTAACTATGAATCATGACATTTTGCGATGTGAACAAACGAAAGGGACAAATTCAGATGGGAATCAACATAAAATTTGTAAAATTACAACTAAAATAGAATCTATGCCAGTTCATGTTTTTTTTTTTTGTCAGGTTCACATGAAAGTTGCATATAGGATGATTATCACAGTCAATACACTGAATGGATATTAAAGGGTTATATTAAAGTGCACTGATAAAGGACATTAATATATCCACTCATTATATAGAATCAGATTTAACCACAGAAAAATCACACTCTTAACTAGCCGATTTGCTGGCAACATCTTAACAAATTATCATTCACACTGACGGCAATCAAGAAGAAGTGGTTTAACCTGTGGCAAAGCATGCTGCCACTGTTCAGTATGATGTGGTTAAAGGTATGGGATAGAATGCACTGTGTTGCCATGTTACTGTGTAAGCGGAAACACGTGGTTATTTTAGCTTTCTATAGTTTAATTAACAACAATATCAAGACTAGTGTTCCTAAGTTTTTCTTATATATTTGTGGATATATATAAAGATACTATTAAAATGTATTGGTTAAAAATGCTGGAATGCACTTAGGGAATATCTAATAAACAAAACTGTAACAGTTTATGGTAAATTATTAATGTGTGAACTGTAGTTTATTATGAAAGTAATGAGTTTTAAATCATCAGTGGGTTATCAATAAATAAATTTCAGTAACTACACCCTTTTAAAGTAATACATCTATGTCAACTATGCAGTGATGTCAGAATCAGCCTTTTGTTTCAATGAAAAACAGAGCAAGTGTGCCGTATCTAATCAGTAAAGGTTGTTTGGGCCACAAAGAGTTGGGAAAAGTTTCAGTACCCTATAGGCTACATTAGACCCAACACACAATTCTGACATTGTAACTAAATGTAGCAAAACACGGGAACAAGCCAAGGAATAACTTTTTGGGAGGAATAACTGCAGGTTGCTAGTGTTACCGGGAGATACATGTCTCCCCTTCAATCTGTGATGAAATTTAGTGTGGGCTGTATAGCCTGCAGAACATGAAATGACGGGTAGCTTGAAGGAGGAGGAGACCAATCGTATTTTATCAATCCCCACCTGTGTGATGGCAGGATTTGATGGGCCAGTACACATAAACTGCAACTGGGGTGAAAATAATTGGCTGTTGCAATGTCTTTGTAAAGATATATCTCTTCACAGAATTTTAGAGACTTGAAAAAACTACTAAACCACGCGGTAAAAATTTATTTTTGGCAGTAGTTGTTTTGCTTTTCAAACTTTCGGTCTATTTTACACATAACAAGCTCAGGTTTCCTAAATGTGCTTTAATTATTTAATTTGTTTTATTGTACTGGTTACCAAAATATCTGTCACTCATAACCCCGGTTTGCAGCACAGGGCTATTGATTCATGTGACTTTTTATGGCTGTTTTCAGTACCGTAATCCAGAGCTAAAGACTAGGGCAGAGCTATGCATTATTAAAAGGATAATGACTCCAATAAAACTCTTAAAAGCACAACTGTAATAACTGGAAATAAAAAGGTGTTGTTAGCAGAGTATTAGGGGTTTGAGCTCAGTGCCTGTAGCAGTTTGCTTGTGGTCTGTATGATGGGGGAAGCCCCAAAAAGCTAGGGTTCCATAAATCAGGAGATCTTTATGGCCTGTGATAATTGTTTTCTGTTCCCGACACGACCTCACAGTGTGGTGATATTCAATGTTAGCCGTTGGTCTCCCACGGACAGTTGCATCAGTACAAGGTTTTACGGTTTAGGTCATGTGTTCTATCTGTTACTTTAATGTACCTTCACAGTTAAGGCGGGCCTCAGTCTCTGCCCAAGCCTGGATCAGTCATTCTGTCCTGGTCTGCATTTTAACATTAAGCAGTTACCTTCTTTTTGTCACTTGTCATGGTATACTAATAGCATATTTAATTGCAAGTGTTAATAAAGCTAAGGCCACTTATAATAACTTTTATGCCTATGCGTCCTAGCAGCCTTGTCGTTACAGTTAATATTTGTTTTGTATTAATGTCAATTTATTCAATTCAGTCAGAACTTCCTGTGTTGGGGGAATACAGATATCGAGGTCAACTAACTTTGAACTGAGCTGTGATTTCACAAAATTACAACAACAAAAAAACTAAAAATATTATATGACAATCTGTGAAATTTAGCCAAAGAAATTAATAATAATGTACTTACAGACTTTGTGAGATTCTTAATTTTTTTCTTACATCCTGAATATTAGGTTCAAAGTTTAGTTTGCTCTTACAACACAAACAGTGCATAAAATTACTCTCCAAAATGTCTGGAATAAACCCTTTAAAATGAGGGGCCAGTGCCGTGTGCTGTGTTTATATTACTCCAGCTTTGCTCACTGGGATTTTCACTCGCGTGTATACTTAACTTGACGGATGATTCCGCGGCAAAAAACCTGGACAGTAAAATCAACTCAAGGACACCCGAAACCCCCAGCTGTAGAAGGTTATATGCTGTTATCTCCCTAGAGACCGTGTTAACTGATCTTGAGCAGCAAACGAGCAGCATTGCTGATTTGGGGTCATGCCCCTGTAAAGGTGTGAACAAAATGCATCGTAGAGTAGTTGAAGTGAGTGATGACATCTAAACAATAAAATTATGTTTGTTACATGCGGGTTGATCCTTTGAATTCCGCATATCTGGAATTTCCTGTATTTGTGTTAAATCCCCACTTTTTTAAACAGAGGTTGTAGAAGCATCTGTGCAAACGCAGCCTAAGAAAACAAGGTTATACAAGCAAAGGGAGGGTGGGTTGTTTGAGAGCTGCTGGGTAGCGAAAGGCTTGAGGAAAGTACAGTAAAGCCTTTTGTGCCCCTGGATGATCAATGATCATTTACTCCTCTTTATAAAAGTGCTAGAATCAAGGGATATTTGTATTGAACAGCTGATGGGAGAGGATCTGATTTTTCTTTTCTTTCTGTCAGATGTACTGATTCCTTCAAAACATACACCCAGCTCTTACAAAGCATGTAACTGACTTGGTTTATCCTGCTTACAAAGCTCAACCTCCAAAAAAGGGGAAAATTAGCCTTTTAAAAGCCTGATATGTGTGTCAATACACTTCACAAAGAATTTCATTCTTCTCTCCCAAATCATGGCAATTCGTATTGTCCTGATGAAAAGTTCACACATTTTATCTCATGGAATCTGGTAAAAACTGAAACTTCTTAAACTAAAAATTCTATCTGTTAAGCTCTTCTAAATATCGTCTTTATTCTGGAACTATTAAGCTGGATAACCTTGAGGTCTTTACATGCAGGACCATTAAATACATTTATTGTGCATGCCATAGTCAACCTTGTTTTAAGCAGAAAAACTTAGGTGTTGGAAAAACTTGTTTTATGCATAATGAAACACTAACTGCCCAAAATTGTAACTTGGGTAGATGTTGAAGGTAAACTAGGAAACAGTGATACGACCAACCGGACTGTTATCTTCCTAACTCTTCCAGCCCCCATCCCCCCATTCACCCCTTACCATGCCTGCTAGTTTTGGCCTTTGGCTTGCTGCATCATGCACATAAATTAGTAGGTAGCAAATAAAGTCGGAAGGATGACTTGTCGAAGAAGGAAACTGAAAGGGTAAAAGAGAAAGGAGTGTCTTCCATTGATTCCAGCTAGTAATTAAACTGGAGCAGGATGATTAAAGGAGTGCATTTGAAATTGAAAATTAAAACTATTCTGGGACGCCATAAGGCAATTATGGTGGAGTCTGAATCAGGATAGGGGAAACTTGTAGTCCTAGAAGAGTGACTCACGATTGTAATTGAGATACCAAACATGGGTGCGACCTAGGGCAATGTGCTGCCACTATAGGAAAGCCTAGGTGCACCTTTACTCCGAGACCTTGTAATGCCATTAGCAACATGAGGACTTGGCATTCATTGTAATTCCTGTACCAGACTCCGATGCTGAGTTGTATTCAAGCCCATAAGATATTCCCATTATATGACATAATAAGTTTATATTTGAAATATGAAAAGCCCAATTCCCGCATCACTAACATAAACCAGAAATGAATAATGGGGAATTCTTCACATGATAGATACTATTTGGTGTCGGATAACTATTAACATGAATGTTGCAAGGCAGGTCATTCTTTTCAGATAAAAAGATGTTATCACAGAAAAAACAACAAAAAACAAATATGCGTAATTAATATGACAAATTTGCCATTTTGAGGGAGATATACAATATAATGTAATAAAAACCACTTATACTATACCTAATGCCATATAAAAATGTAACTAGTAATATATCCTAGTAGTAAATTATTTATATATATACATATATAATCTAAGAGATTGTGATGAGGAGAATTGGTTATGTTTGCAAATCACAGAAAATGAGTGTAAAACATTTTATCTTTAAGATATCGGAAGCAGATGTCTCAGACACTTGCTGTAGCTGCTAGAGTAAAGAGCCGTGTTGGCTTCCCATTACTGAATTCACCTGTAAAGCAGCCACAAAAGGCCCTGTGTTTGCCCAGACTATTTTCATTTTCCAGAACAGCCCACAAAGGAAACTCTCTACAGTCCTTTAGACGTCTGAACCTGCTAAATGCTCAGCACCGTATGATATAGTGACATTTTAAAGCCTTTTTTTTCTCTCATGCAGGAAAAATGCCAAAATGTTCTTGGTGTATCCTCCCCACGCGGAGCCAGAACTTTTGCAGAGACATTTATATCATCTCTGGGGTATACAGTACTGTGTGTGTGTGTGTGTGTGTGTGTGTGTGCGTGCGTGCTCGCGCGTCTGTGAAGTATTTCAGCAATGTATTTAACAAAAAATTACATCAACACTGGCTTAAGGATTTAAATGACAATGGAAAACGATTCCCTTCTGGAACTTGGAGGCAAATGGTCAAAACTATGTAGACTCTGCTAATAAACTCAAGCTTGATTGAAAACTAACATCTCAGCACAATAATGATCCCCAAAAACAGTACTAGCTGAAAAAGGCAAGACATTCAGATAGAACACTTGTGTTATGAAAGTGAGAAAGCAAGCAAAACCCTCAGAATCTGAAGGACCTGAAGGGATGTCCATTCGAGGAATCCTCAAAAATCCTTGAAAGGTTGCACAACCTTGTAAGAGACTAGAGAAAGTACATTGTCAGTCTCTAAGCTCAAATATCAGGGATGTGCTTGATGGGTAGGCTATACATACAATTTCAGATTATTTTAAACAACCATAAAATTGAAATAAGATATCCTAAGTAAATTGCGTAACAAAAAAAATATTGTTTTCATTGGCGTTCTTGGTTACTAAGAGGAAGTTATATGGATTTTAGTACATTACTTAAAGACGAATTTATTAATAGCAATACAATAGTAATCGATGCAACTTTTCTAGCATCCCGGTGATATGTAATAAATAAACAGCCATGTGAATTTTTCGCACCGGGACACGGTTATTTGCAATGTATCAGGATCGAGCATATCCTTTAAAGGCGTGAAAAGGAAAATACATTTTAAAAAACGCCGCCCCCCGCACCCCCACATTAGCGGGATGTATTTTGGGTAGCGTTTGGGACGGATATATGGAAGAAAGGGGGTGGGGTTGCGTACGGAGTGGGGGTTAGTCATACACAGCTGTTGCTGTTCAATCAACACGATTTCACTCTCAGCAGTGCTACATTTGCAGAAATGACAGAAGAAACCGTTATCTTTAGTATTTTTTCTTTTACAACGACAGAAGGAAAAAGTGGTATATAGACTGAAACTGCAATTAAGCAACCACGCCCTCTGCTCTCGCCTCTCTCAGAATTACAGTATTTATACCATCCCCCAGGGCAACTCGGTGCGACTCAGTAACTTGCACAGGTCTTTAAGCGAGCAGTTCCCTCGCTTATATTAGCAGGGTTTTAAAATATTATCATTTTATTATAGCGGGAGCCCTAGAACCTGTCCAGTCGTAGGCTGTGTGAACTGACTTTTCTGCTTACCTATTTGATTGAGAACTAAACCGGTGTCGTTCTGTAATTCTTTTGTACCAGTCCCCGGGAGTTCACTATTAAGTGAATATGGCGATGGAGTACGTCCAGTTTTTTTCTATTTTAGTTTTTTCATTAACACGTTTAATTCAGGCCCACTCGGCCGATAGAAATCTGGACCCAATTTCAACAGGTAAGGATCTATCACAGACGTTTTAACTATTTATCTTCTTGTTTCACCTTGCGTTCTCTGGCATTAGTTGTTATATCGAAGAAAATAATTCATTAGTTATATTACAAACGGTTTGTGTTTCAACATTTGAGATCCATTCGATTTTATGTCTCGGAAATAATATGGTAAATTTTTGATACTGTTAATTAATAGTTTCACAGTACTAAATTTCTAAAATATAACTTTCATAGTCACACTGTAGTCTTTCCGGTAAGAAATTTTGCGCATTAAGGCGCATTTTGTTCCGAGCAGTTGTTTGTCAATTTGAGTTACTTTTCCCGTCAAGTGACAGCTGCAATTTAGGAAACACGGCTCAACTTTTGTTCCAATCGTCGAGTTACTGAGCCGTGTACCTGGGAGAATGTATATCGCATTCAGCGAAGTAGAGCAATGTGATGTCAAATCGAAGTGCTTATGAACGTTTTTTTTTTTCGTACCCCCCAAAAGTGTCCAGTAGTTGTCGCCTAACGTATTCAGACCTGTCAGTTTTGCTGTGACTTGAATGATTATGGGATTTTTTGTGCCTCTTATTTTTAACCAGTTTTCTTGAAAGGAATATAGAGACTTTGACTTTGGAAGTTGCAGTATACTCAGTTTACATTTTTAACGTGATGGGGTATTTTATTTATTATTTTTAGACTAATTTATTCAATATCCTTATAGTTTTTCAATACATTTTTATTTACTCATAACCATAAAAAAACTGTTATGCACTTCCAATTGTTGTCACCGTGCAGTCTATACTTAATGCAAATTTTATTATATTTGTAATACAGTGACGTCTTCAACTCACATCCCTCTGTACCCCAGATTCCCCACCCTGTCTCTCAATGATGTACATATTCAATGAATCAGTCGGTCATACATATACGGTTTTAAAGTATGTCAAAGAAGAACTAGAACTTTATAGACATATGTGCAAAATCGTTCTTCAGTGAACATGTGTCACAATTAACTCCAAATTATTTTATTAAAACAGCTTCTTACAATCATGGCATCAAGTAAAACCAACATTTTGCCAAAGCCTGTAAGTGAAACCATATGTGTTGTAAAAAGGAAATCTTGCATTTCAATCCAACATTACTCTCTGGTGTAATAAATACATCCACAGAAGAACACACTGATTGAATTTCATTGTGAAAAATGACAATGCAATAGCATGTGTGGAAATTAATACATTTTCAATTAAGATTGTGTGTTTCTACAGTCCTTTTATGCACAGCAGGAATATTGAGTCAATCCAATAAAAGTAACTGAGACATATTCTATGCCTCTGTTACATTTTTTCCAAGTAAATCATAATATTTTTATACACACATATTTATATTTAAAATATTAGGGTCAAAACAAAATCTGTAGTTATTTGCATGGTAAGGTCTCAACAGTGGCAAATGCTGCTTGCTGTTGGCATGGTGGGCTAATGATTTGTGTTTGTTTGTTGTTGTTGTTGTTGTTGTTGTAATATTGAGTGGGCTGAATCTTAATTTGATGTTTAAGTGAATACACAGTTGGCATAGGTAATTCACTATGAATGGAGGTGTCAGAGGGCCCTGGAGAAAGCAGTGCAGTCTGGGAGTAACCTTCTTTGGGGGATAAAATCTATGCTAGACCAGGGAGCAGTCTGCAACCCCCCGCAGCCCCCCCCCCCACCGAATTAACTATTTTGATATTAATTAAATCCAGGTTTTATCATGACGTAGGGTCGACAGCATTTTTTAAAGACCGTGATACAGTGCAACACTTTGTATTACTATACAAAATATTTAATCGACTTAGCACCTCACTTTGCTATTGGATTCATTTTTATTGCTCAAACTTAGAGTAATATTATGCCACATATATTTTTCCTCCTATTGTTAGATAGCTAGCTATTTTTATATTAGACAAGCTAACAGTTTATAAAAAAAAAACAAGACTTTGTAGGTAACGGCTTTAAGATTTTATTATATATTTTATTTTATCTTTTGCACCTAGCCTGGTAGCGGTGTTGCATATGATATGTGGCTAGCTATTTTGCTAATGTCGAAGATTTTTCCTATAAAATATCCTAATGTTTGTCACCCACAAAATACTGAGAAAGGCTACAAAAAGAACATTTAAAAAACTCTAAAGTTAGAGCACAACTAAAAAGTACATGTTGTAGATATGCAGGATTTACACCATCAAATGTATTAAAATTAGGCTGCTTAATGATTTTTAATAGCATAGTGAGCTCACTAGTAGTGAGTAGTCAGCCATTTACCCGAAAGCCAGCACTTACGGAACAACCCTCAGATAAAGAATAAAATTGTTAATACAAGAGCATTATACAGAAATGATTTAAAATACTTACTAGATGACCGGATAGCTGTCCCAAGATACCCATTTCTGGGCCATGCTCAGAATTGTCTGTCTAACTTTATGGCAGCCGTAGAACCTAGCCTGCCCCGTGTTGTGCATGGTTCAGTTGGGATCCGCTTGAAGGTCCTAGGTGTGAGATGGTTATGCCTTGGGATTGTTTGGAGAAAAACAAAAGAACATCAAATTTTAATATCAATTTTCCTGGGTATCTGACATCTACTCAGAACTCTTACTGGAGGAGAACTATTCTATTTGACATAATCATCGGTGATCCATTTTACATATATATTTTTGGCCAATTTTACAATACCAGTAATATGTTTGTGATAATAATAACAATATTCACAATAATAATTCTAATAATTAGCCTGGATTAAACAAAAATATTGCTTTCCATTTTCTTTTAAATGTTTGTGGTACCAGTGACTAGCTACAACATTTACAAAAAATTAACTTGTCACTGTGTTGGAACCCCTGTTGGTTATATGGATTATAATTATGGGACTGTTGTGTTGACTGTGGCCTGCAAGGGATGTGGAACACAATTTTTGAGTATGGGTTGCTGGGCTATGTGTTTTTTTTTTTTCTATCTTCTCAAATGGTGTTTGTTTAAAGACTATTTTTGAATTCCAAGTATAAAATAACTGGAAGGTGTCTGCCAGTCAGAGAATGCCTTTGGAGTGTAGAAGATGTAGAAGAAAACAACTTTCGGGCCACCTTTGGCTTTGGAAAAGACCCGTTTAAATTTAGGTTGAGAGGAAGAGCCGCCCATCTTAGGTGACGATCGAACCAGTGTTCTACTTGTGACCTCATGGCCTTTATGACAACACAGCCATAGGGCTAACGATTTCCATCTGGAAAGCCTGACCTGTATTTGGCCCTTTTGAAATATGGCAAAGTATATCCATGTCCCCAATTCCCTTGTCTGTCTTCTGTAAACAACGGCTGCGGGTTTTAATTACATTTGTGGCTTTCCGCGGTTTATCCGTCAACCAGAAAATTATTGCAAATGGCATGCTAATTAGTTAGTCATTCTCATATTTTCTGAGCCAAAAAATGTCAGACAACAGTCAAAATAACAGACCTCGATGTTGTGGCATTGTAAGACTTTGGACTCTCATTCTCGGTCTCGTTCTTTGGATTTTTCTGCCCTGAAAATGTGTGGGGTGAGGGAATGTGCACTGTAAAAATAAGAAAAAAGCATAAATTTAAAACATAATTAAGCTAGTGTAAAATCTGAAAGATGAATGTACTGCGAGAGAAGTCATCATTTCTTAAATTTGGTTCAGCATACACGCTCGGTATAGAGTGTAGATTGTCATTTATACAGCTGTGTTTCTTAGGAGAAACCTATTTTTGGTGCAGGGTGAAAGCAGGCTGTCTCTATACCAGAGAATTAACCAACTGAATAATTTGTAGAGTAGTGTAGTGCTGAGGTGTCTGGTCGTGTTTCTAATTTGGAGACTAAGCTGATTGCTGATCGACCACAGAATTTATACTCCATTCACTATAGTTT
>JAOVYW010018292.1:0-26078 GCA_025775045.1 Hiodon tergisus | reverse complement strand
CGGATAAAAGCCCGGCAAGATAAAGGTTTAATGATGATGATGGAAAGACAAAACCATGATATGCTAGAAGACCTTGTCGTTAAATTAAATCGGCTGAGAAGTAAATTTATAGAAAGGTGAAACATCAGCTAAATCAGAAATATTGATATAATAACAAATATAACAACAACAATGATAATAATATCACAAAATATTAAATAAGGTCTGTAAAACATTATTACTTAAAATTTATCGAAAATCTTTGTTCAGAGTTCAAATTCAATTACCAGGATACTGTCGTTTACAAATTAAGATTCAATGTGTGTTGTTAGGCCTACATCTTTTTACAAAACGTTTAAATGTCATTCATTTAAATAATCTTAATTTATTGGCTTTGTTGAGCAGATCGACTGGCATAAATTGCTAATTTATTGGTGAAAGCTGTGAAACGTCAGTTTCACTGTCCATAAATGGGGATGTTTCGCAATTGTTTTCAAATAATGGAATGTACTACACATTTCCTAGTCATCTGATGTAGTAAAATTCTCAAAACACAGCCGAGTTCTCCCGGTACTTTGGCCCAGTGACAGCAGGGGACCCCCTCCATCAGATGCGGGGACACTTTTGTCCAGAACTGTCAATAGACTCAACATCCCTGGACACAGAGCAACATTAGTGTTCTCTATGGGTTTTATGTTTTTGTCTTCTTTAAAATTGTAGAAGGCACTTTGTTCTTATTAAACTGTCAGCTCGTTCTTTTCATGCTTGAGAATTTTAAATCGTCCATCAAGTCTAAATTGCTAACTATCAAATACGCCTAGCACCTACAGAGAAAATAAAATCACGAATAACTCAGAAACGGCCAGGATCCGTTCAACCCGAGGGTGAGGATGTTTTAACTACAACTAAATTATGGAATGCGTTGGTCTTGTTTTGCTTCTATACTACTTAATGTTCACTCACATGAACCCATCGCACTCTACTGCCATGAATGTAGGAAGGTCTTTAACATGAAAGTTCGATAAGATAAGAATAATCAATTCGATAAAACTTTTTTTTTAAAAAAGGTTAAAGATAGGGTTGTGCAATGTACTTGTTGCAATGTAAATAAAAGGCTGAATAAATATAAATCAAAGAATGGACCGATCAACCAGCAATGGGCAAAATTGCAGGTTCGAGCCCTACCGTTAACTGTATTAACTTACAGTTAATTCTCCTCGAAACACGTGAAATTGGATACTGGTTATTAAATCAGCAAGCAGAAATAATGCATAATTAATCATTTATTGCAAAAATTAAAATAAAATTGCCTTAAATTTTTGTATAAAGTGTATATACACTTTACCGAATAGTCTCTTAAATCATATAGATACATTTTTAAAAAATCTTTAAAAAAATAAAAAAATAAATATTGCATCTTTCAAATTCTAAAGAAAACACAGTTCCGTCGTGGACATCGGAGCAGCTTGAAAGACTTAATTTAGAACTGCAGACAAAATCATTGTTTTTCTACCGCAAGCACTTATCTGTAAACGCCATTAAATTTAGTGCTTCTCGTGTCATAAAATTTTAGTGCCCTCTTCTGGCCAATTGTATAGATGACTAAGTGTATAGATGACTTGTTCGGCGTTAGTTTAGTCTTTATTATGTTTACCAGTTGTTTGACAAAACAAAATATAAATTGTGATAATTATATAAAGCAAATCGACTGCCTAATTTAGGGAGATATTTTTTAAATAACTAAGACCCAACCCTCGACCACAGAGTCCAATGGGTGGGTACACGAGTAAAGGGAAATCAGAGAAATTAAGGGGTTTTGGTTATAATATACTGTATGTATCTCTATAATATGCACACAGCTTTATACTTTCCTAATAAACAGCCAACTACAATTTCTTCATAAACAAATTTCAAAGGGGAACAAATTAATCAATCGTGCTATATACATAGCAAAGGCTGATATGAACTCATACAGTAAATGTTTGTGTATCAGGTTTTCATGAAGACCTTTGTGAAACCTTTTCTGTAAATTCTACATTCTGATGATCAATTAGGGTCGGTTTTCTAAATTTTTGCTTTTTAAATATATTTAAATATGCTGGCAGTCATCATAAAACATTCAACAGCTGCACGGCATTAAGAAATCTCTCAGGGGTAATACCTTTTGAATCCACGACACCAATGGGGCCTCAGCTAAGAAATTCATACATTTCATCGTCGCATGTAAGTGGAGGAAACTAGTTGAAGGCAACAACAAACAAGAAGCACGATAACGGTGATTGATACAAACAATAAATAAAAGCGACCGCGGCAGGACTCGAACCTGCAATCTTCTGATCCGAAGTCAGACGCCTTATCCATTAGGCCACGCGGCCTGACACGGAGGTCCAGTTTTGTAAAAAATCAACCTACATTTTGTGTAACAATTTATATTCGCTTAAAATGTATAAATAGGAAAACGACTATAGTACGCTATAACTTAGTTAATTCCCCTCGAAACACGTGAAATTGGATATTGGTTATTGGTTATTAAATCAGCTTGTTTAATTTCTTCGATGACTCAGGTATGGTAGGATAAAGACACAATGTTTCGTTAGTAACATGTTGCCAAATGTGAACTGTCCGCAAGTAAATTACCATAGGACCATTATGATTTCAAGGGCCAGTGGCGCAATGGATAACGCGTCTGACTACGGATCAGAAGATTCTAGGTTCGACTCCTGGCTGGCTCGAAACGTTTTAATGGACTTAGAGTCCCCGTTATGACCTTAGAAAACATTGAATATAATTTGCAGTTTAGAAGGGGCATTTTAAATGAAATCAACTGATTTACTTTCAGTAATCAGACAGGCATCTAGCTTTACAGTTTAAAAATTTTACAGTAGTTTATATTGTCTGCATCCAGTTTCCTAAAGATCGTGTTTAACAGTGTGACACCAAAGCAGCTAAACTTCCGGCAGTAATCACATGACAAATTGGAATAAGGATAGCGTGTCGAAAGGTTTGACGTTTCCCCAGGATTCCTGTCCAAATAATCTTATAATTATTGAAAAAACCCTATTAGCCGTTAGCCGTGCAGCTGATATCTCCAGGCATCGATATCTCCAAATCTCACTCCTTTCTACATTTCAATGTAGGGTTGAAACAGCTCATTGCTAAGGTTGATAGTCCGCGGTAGGGAATCAACCATAAATTAGTGAACTGCTACTTAATTTAGCTACATTCATATATTATAGTTTGAGGGCAGAAGACTGGCAACAGTAACGCGAGAAGAAACTAAAGTATCTACATCTACTGAACAGTAAAAAGTTTCGACCACTCCTTGCAATACTTAAAGAAAAATACAAACCTACAAAATTAAACGTACTTAAAAAAAAAACCGCAGGCTAAGTTTTCGGTTTACCACATTTAATTAACAAATGCAAAATAATTGCTAAAATACTGCAGACATAATGTAGTGATATAACACACAAATTAAGCTAATAATTTTAACATTTAACATTTATTTATAGTCATAATATCATACATAGAAAAAAATAGTGAAAAATTAATTTTAGGTTAATTTACTGAGAGACAGACCCAAACAAATAACATGGTTTGTAAACGGATAAATGTAAATGGTAAACTATGCTAAGTCAGTTCTTTAAATCAATATACACCCCAAGGTGAAAATGGAGATACAAGGTCCTTTATTTAAACAGGATTTTTCCGCACATCAATTATTCCTGAGTTAGAGAATAGGGGCCCAGTGCTCAGGCTTGATCTAAGCAATTCCCTTCGTGGTTTAGTTAGGGGCAGAGTCAGAGGTCCACCTCTGTGTCCCGGGGACACACTTGGTTGGAGGACCCTGTTAACCAGGATCTCACAGGCAGCACGTTGCCGGAGTTCTTCCATTCCGTTCTGGTCCTCCGTTGGGAGAGATGAGCGCCTCCATGTGGGAGGCAGAGGGGCATGCACCAGGTCTCGCATCCCCTCCCTGGACTTCCGCACTTTCTCCGGTTCCGCTGCACATTTGGCATTCTCCTCCAGCCCTCTGGTTGCTAGCCTCTCAGCACTGCTTACTGACCACCCTTCACAACCTGGCACTGAAGAACAGTCGCACTGAGGTGCTGAAGAATTTATTCAATTCCACTAAATATTACTGTAGCAACACACACACACGGATTTGGAAACTCAGTCTATACAGTGAGGCTTGCCATTACCTTTGCCTTGTTCCCCCGTTTGGCCAGTCTGTCCAGACAGCTCCCTTAATTTATTGCTTAGTTCCTGGTTGGCCCACTTGCAGTGGTTCAACTCCTTGCCAAGGTTGTGTATCCAACCCTCATACTGCCGCTGCCTCCCTGCTAAGCCCTCATCCATTTGTTCTATGAGAAGAAGGTAAAGTATGTGATTCAAATGTTGTAATACGATTATAATATAGTATAGACCCATACAATATGTTTGACAATGTGTTGTTGCCCCTATTATCTTAGTAGTTCTCTATGAGCAGACGCATTATTGCATGTATTCCCAAACCTCTACCTTTAAGAATGAACAGCTGTGGCTACTGTACAAGAGAAGAGGACTTTTTGAGTTTAGAGGTAGAATTAGAGTGACTGCTTCACATTGGCACATTTACGTGGTGCTTGAAGACACTTGCGATACTGCTTTGCCCACCTTGGCACTGCTGTAGTAGAAGCTGGACGTTCCTTTCATGCTCCTTCTGCTGTTGCGTGAGTCGGCGGTCGGTTTCCAGCTGCTGTCGCTCCAGCGCCGCCTCCAACCACAGGACGAGTTGCTGCTGCTCCTCCACCCGCATTTCAAACTCTGCCAGGGTCACCTGTAGCCTGCGTTCCTCTTCACGCAAAGACACCACCTGACACGCGCATGCCCAAATTCACACACCAGTTTTCATTACACCACGTACAGAGCCACCATATCTGAGGTCCTTATCAGTGATACCCAAATACTATATAACTAACATACACACATAAATATATACACACACACTGCTCTCCCAAATTTAATCTTCTCACAAACTCTCAGTAGTCTTAATTCTGTTTCATGAATTCCTGAGGCCATAAAGGAGGGCTGCTGGAATGGGGATGGAATGGAGAGGAACAACGAGGAACTGACCTTATCAAAGTATTTACAGAGCAGGGCGCGTGTCTCAGAGGCTGAGAGGTAGCTGAGCTTGGCCATCAGGTTCATCTCCCACTGGGACAACATGCTGGCAGATGCTCGCAGCTGCCTCTGTCGCTGGGTGATGGCCTCATTCTTGTACTCAATGGCGGCATCCAAGGCCTCAATGGCTTCATCCAGTTGGAACAAAGTGCGTTCCTCCTGAGGTAAGGCAGGAACAGCATCGTGTTTTGAGGTCTGATCAGTTCAGAGCAGCATTTATGAGATCCTGATGCAAGCTGAGCAAGGCATACCTCAGGGGAGAGGAGGCTGCCCTGTCGTAGCTTGTCATCCAACTCTGCTCTTTGCTTCAGCAGTTGGTCCTTCTCAAGGCGCAGGTTGGAGATCTCCTGCCGGATTTGCTGGGAGTCCTGGGCACTGCTGCTGCGGAGCTGACCATTCCTCTCGCTCAGCTCACGCTCCAAGGTCTCAATGCGTCCCGACAGCATTAACAGGTCTTTACTTAAAGCCTTTTCAAATAGAAAGCAAACTTGTATAAGAACATAGTTTGGGAGACTGAAAGATAGTAAATCCATCAGGTGGGGAGCAAGTTAGAAATGATGAAGTTAGTAATGCCGTGAAGCACGCAACCACACCAAGCTAACAAGTTCTAATAATTTCACATGATTCATACAGCTATCCTACAAACATCTGCAACCCATTTACATACAGTACTGTGGAAAAGTCTTAGGCACCCTAGCTTTTTTATATAAATGTAGTCTCTGATCTTTATTTTTTTCTTCAGCATTACTGTGTCAGTAGAAAAAATCAATTTAAATTAATTTTCCAAAAGAAGAATAAGAGTTCTGCAGATGGTATGGCCTCCACAGAGCCCCAATTTCAACATCATCGAGACTGTCTGGCTGTCTCGCTTACTTCTGTCTGTCCAGGTAATTCTGTAGAAATCTGAACTGTGGAAAGTTCTCCAAGATGCTTGGAATAATTTACCCGCCGATTTTCTTATAAAACTGCTCGACAGTGTACTTGAGAAATGATGTACTTTAAAACAAAAAGGGTGGTCACACCAAATATAGATTTTATTTATTTATCTGGTGTATTTTTTACAGTTGACTGCCCTTTACAGTATTTTTTCATACACAGAAACTTTTCATTTCATTATTTTTGAAAGCATGTTCGCCATACAGACTTTTTTTGTTCCTAAGACTTTTGCACAGGTCGGTAGCTAGACTTTGACTGATGCAATTTTAGTACCTTTCTGATGGCTGTGGCCATCCAGTTCACACACCTTGCAACCCCTAGTCTGATGTTCCAACTGCTACACAGTATAACTCGCAGTTAACTTACTTGGCTTGAGCGAAGCCTCTTGGTCTCCAGGCCACTGCGCTCCTGCAGTAGTGCTTCTTTCTTGGCCAGGATTTCCTCCCTTTTTGTCAGCTCCCCTTCCAGATCCTCCAGGCCTTTTCTCTGCTCAAGCACCTTCTCCATCTCCTCATCCAGCCAACGCTTCTGTTCTTCGATCTTCTACAGACACACACAAGTAAATACATTTTTAGTTCAGGCTAATTAAGATGCCTGTGTAACCAAGAAGAAAAGCATAAATTCATATTTTGCATGTCTACTTATCTGAAAAGCATTGACATGCTAAATCATGATTTGAAAAACACAAAAATATGACCGTGTCATGTTATAGAAAGCTGGCCTACAGGAAACGAGGAATTCAGTTACGGTTCGACTGAATTAGAATGGGCAGATCAAGGAACCTAAGGGATCTCTGAGCAAAGTATGATTGTCGGTGCCAGCATGTAGTAGAATATAGACAAATATGAATGCAGTGCAATTGCATCCGAGTAAACCTCTAGTTGCATAACCCCAATCAAACAGGTAACTAATCGGGTGGGTATATGACTTGTTACCGAGTTAATCAATCAAAGTGCAGTTTTTGGGTAACACGCTCCTATATAATGATATGAAACCCAATGTGTGCCATGAAAACACACCCCACAATTTTCTTTCTTGTTCTTGGTTGACAGGAGTGGCACTCAGCTAGGTCGTTGGCAACTACACCAATACCCCAGGGTATGAGTTGTGAGTGCCTTTATGACTTTTTCGCCACCCCAGTTGTACTCCGCTGTTATTTGACAATCAGTAGCTTGTCTGTCATCCTGCCCAAGGCTCAAAAGCCTCTGCCATCAACAAGCTGTTTCTGACCACTAGACTGCTGTTGGCTGTATGTTGTTTGAGTGGTGAACCATAATCGATTCACCAGTGACACTGTCGTGTGAAAACCACAGCAGGGTTGCCATTTCAGACATACTTATTCCTTAACAAAATAATCAATATAATCAATCTCCGTTGAAAATATCTTATCTTGCTCATTCTCCCTGTGAATTTCACACAAACAGAATCCAGAGGTACCTGCTTACCTGCTTCAAATAGTGTAGTCTGAAAACATGCGGTCACAGACTGTGCAGTCTATTTCATGGACAGGGTATGCTTAACCATGCGGCCACTCAGTGCATGTATGTTAATGTGTGACCACCACCACAGCATACCTTAAAACCTGAAATACCTTGTGTTAGTTAACCTGCTAACCCCGTCTGCTTTGACAAGAACACAAATTGTATTTATTAACATTAAAGTGTGTCTTGTAACTTGTCGTCAAAATCCCTTATTTCAGTTAAGCTCCTGGAAATGCCAACCTGCTGCTCCTCCAGGGAGATAACAGATCCATTGCTCCCACTGCGCCTCTTCCTCTGGAAAGCAGCAATTTCCTCAGTCTTTATCCTCAGAATCTTCTGCTGCTGCTCGTTCTTTATCTCCAGCTCCTGCCCATGACAGGATGTGACACTCAGTGAATAAAAGAAACTTAGTTCCAGAGCTACACCATAAGTGAAGGCCATTTTCTCGTCACCACCCTACCCCCATTCCAGCTGAAATGACATCTAATGGAAAAGTTTGAATTGTTCTCTAGTGATTATAGTGGCGGCACAAGGGCGTATGGCCTACCTTCACCCGGTGCTTCCCCCTCTGCATCTCGCTCTCCAGGCGACGCTTCTGCTGGCTCTCCTGGCGCAGACGGCGCTGGAGCAGGTCCTGCTGCTGACGCATGCTCTGCACGTTCCTCTCCAGCTCCAGCACGCGACGCTCAGTCTGAACAGACAGGGAAGCCAGCTGTGCCGTGTCCCGCTGCTTCTGCTTCAGGACCTGGCCGGCCACACACAGAGCGTCACCACAGCCCGGAAAATGTTACTTCCAGGCTAACAATTACCGTTATACCTAGGTCTGGGGTCAGATAATGCGCTAATCATCTGTATGGAAGTATGGGAGTTGTGATTTTCAGCTCATCGTTAGACTAGCTTAGGGGGGCCAAACCTGGACTTTGCTCTGCGCTGCTTCTATCTTCCTCCGGCACTCCTGTGCTTTGGACCTGTCATCTGGGCCTCGGGTGTCCTGCACCTCCAGGTCCTGCAGCTGTCCCTGAGCCTCAGTCAACTCGCCCCGGGCCACGTCTGCCTCCCGCTCCAGCTCCGAAATCTTCCGGCTGTATTGCTTGTTCATGGCCTGAGCGTCCTTCCCTGCAGCCACAAGCCAGGCCTTAGCTACACGCGGTAACCCGCCTGATGCCTTTATTAAAGCCGAACTAGAAGCCCCACTAACATTACTAACGATGAACACGTGAACCCAGTGGACTACTATTGATGAATAACTAAAATATTATTATATAGAAATTTCCGCAAAAAATGTATAATGATATTTTAATAATTATCAAATGTGTGTTTGGTAGAAAGGAATCAACACTTCATCACTACAGTTACTCAATACGATTCTGAAGAGATATGATCATTTCAGAGGTGGAGACAGAGAGAAACAATACAGGAACTCCACCTGTCTTCACCAGCTCTCTGATGAGCTCCTCCTTCATGCGGATGTTGATGGACAGTTCCCGGATCTTCTGCTGCGCCTGGAGTAGCCCCCACTCGGAGCCCCTCTCTCCAGGACCGCTCCCGAGGGAGTCCCGTAGAGACTTTCCTCCGCCACTGCAGTTTGCTAATCAGAGGAAAAATTGGGATGCATAGTCACAGGCAGAATGGGGATCGTACTCAATGAAGTTGAGCGACAACGGTTTAACAGAAAGGACAGCAGAACTGTTGAAACTAGTAATTTAGGACAGGTAATAGGCATTGCCCTTTAGGAAGAAAACTTCAATTTACTTAGGCTTTATTGAATTAATCCACATTAATTCTGTGAGGGCTATTTACGATACTGAACTCACATGTGCGCCACTGGTAGGGTAAAGGCTGAAGACAGCCCGTCTCTGGCAGTAGTGACAGATTGCTCTTCACTCTGCCTACTAACGCTCCACTTTGGAACTCCCGCTTAACCCAGGACAGATGTCTGTAAAAGATAACCAACTCTTAAAACTAACAAAAAAACACTTGTATTCATTGGTTTGCTACTAAAATCTGAATTTACACAGTACAAGTGACGATACAATTAGAAACTGGAGATACTAAAATATTCTAGCATTCTCAAGCCAAAACAAACTAACAGAAAAGTTATGAATTTTGATATACAATCGTTATTTTATAGCACAACAAAAATATTGATCAGTTATATATTATTTTATAAATAAATAAAAATGAAACACTAAACTTATGAATGTTCTCCATACTTCCGTTTATCCCCGCTTAGTTTGATCTGAGGATCCTCTACATCGTCGCCAGTTTCCTCCACTTCTCCGTGGCCTGGGCTTCCCTGGTCTCCCTGACAATCCTTCTTCCCCAGTCTGAGCTGGCCGCACTCCCCCTGGCTCTGAAGCCTGAAGAGCCCCCTTTCCACACAGTTGTTCAGGCCCGCCTGGAACCAGCATAACATCCAGACACACAACTGAGTACATATGAAATCATTAAACGAAATGTACAAACATACATAGTGACAGAAGTGCATCCTCCTTTACTGTTGGTGCACGTACTTTTCGGGAAGGGCTCGTTCCGGTGTCTCCATTACGGACAAGACTACCCTGTGCCGAGTTAGCAGCAGCCAGCCGGGTGAAATTCAGGGGAGCAGTGTGTGGCCTGGGCTTCGGGTGCACTAGCTCCACGTAACCCAGCTGGGCAAGGAGATTGTGCAGCTCCGCAATCAGATCCTGCTGTTCCTGAAGCTTGTCACTCTAAAAGGCAGAGAACGACTTGAACAAATGCCCTAGGAACTGTGGAGTGACCCATTTAATAACAGCTCTCAGAAATGAGTGTGGCGCCACTGAGTGCACCTGCTGTTTGTACTGTTCCATTGCGTCCTCCAAAGCAGCCAGGAAGTCTGTGTTCTCGCCTTCTAGCTGCTGAACCTGTGCTTCCAACTGTGCAACACAGTCCTCGCGCTCCCAGTCCTCTCTCTCATGTGCCGAGCCCTGAGACACACAAAGCGATTAGAAAGACCAGTCTGTCAGCTGGCTACCAGCCCTAAGAAACCCTTTACAGACATACAAAAGAAACAGTTTGCACAGTCCGCCTATACACAGTCCACCTATTCAATTTGAGAGGCCATTAACAAAGACGGCAAAGACACATCTAGGTAAGTTTCGTTACCGCTAGTCACCTGGGGTTTGGCAACTCCTCTCGCTTTCTTTAGAGCTGTGCCGTCCTCGGTGGAGGTGCTCTCAATGCCGCTGTCCAGCCCAGAGGCCGTGGTCAGTTCACTGCGCTCCTCCTCCACAGCACACAGCCACTCCTTCACACGCAGCACCTGCCCCGCGCTCAGTGTTCCCTCCCCCTGCAGCTCCATCAGC
This sequence comes from Hiodon tergisus, assembly GCA_025775045.1. Lineage (NCBI taxonomy): Eukaryota > Metazoa > Chordata > Actinopteri > Hiodontiformes > Hiodontidae > Hiodon > Hiodon tergisus. Next base: position 15,193 of record JAOVYW010018292.1, on the reverse strand, counting down.
AGCCTGTAGGCAGCATCCGTGCAGGTCCTGTAATGGGTGCACTCAGCCTGCAGCCGAGCCAGATCGCTCCCGGCCACCCTAGGCTTCTTCTCAGGGTCAGGCCTGGTGATGATGCGGGTCTCCGACCGGTGGCTCTTCTCCAGAGCCCTGCGCAAGGCTTTGATCTGCAGCTCCAGGCCCTCGGTGCGGTCCACTTCACCTTGACAGTTCACAACGGCCTGATTGTGAATGTTCCGGGCCCGCATTGCATAGTTCAGTGTGTTAAGGCTCTCATCGAAATCAGAAGAAGAGGGGCTGATGCAAGCAATCATTAGAGTTTTGGCATTTCCTCCAAGGGAGTCTTTCAGGATCCTAAAGAGATAAAATATTGCAAAACGTCAACCGGCGATTAAACGTTCAGTTTGCTCGTTTAAATAAACAATAATGAAGAAAAATATGCTTGAAAATTTCAGACTTTTGAAATACCAACCTTGTGATTTTGGAGTCCCTGTAAGGGATGTGCGTACCTCTCCTCTTGGGGTCCCCAAGGGCCCCGATAACGTTGCCCAGGGCCAGGAGCCCGCTGTTTATCTGGATGCTCTCCTTCAGCCGTTCCCCGGTGTTGCCTGTCTTGAGGATGCGTTCGGAGCCCGCCAAGTCGACAAAGTGAAACTTGGAGGCAATGACCTGTGGTTCCGGAGTGGCAGCTCTGGAGACGCCGCGCCGCTGCTCCATGAACATGGTGAATATGGTGTGAGAGCGACTGGAGTTTGGGTTCATCTGTGTGGCGCCCCTGTGTCTCGCCGTGTGTCCCGTCTCCAGAAGACTGAGCACCTCATCCAGTCCCTCCACTTCACACTCCTTCACCCCGCAAAGCACTAAAAACAACCCACACACACTAAAACAGACAGGTACAACTTCCAATTCGTAGCTCTAACGCCCTACAAACATCATCATGATTATCTGGAAATAAAACTTAAACATACAAGAAAATATTGCAAAAGGATAAACAACTTATTTTATATGGGGACACAGATGCAATAGGACAGTAACCCATACCAATGTTTCCCTTGTCATCTTCCCGAATGTGAATGTCCTTGCTCGCCGTTTCCACCTCTAGCAGGTCCCTGAAATCCTCCTTGTACACCTCCAAATAGGAGATCCTGACCGAGAAGTCGCTGAGGTCATTCTCATCCAGTAGTTTGAAGATCTCGGCCGCGGCCCTTGGAATGACGCCCTGCTCGTCGTCTCTGAAAGAGGCTGCAGCCAAACCCACGGTGCGTTAATGACTCACTCCCACACTCACAACGACCTGATTGAGATCGTCTTCCACAGATCTCAGATGGTGAGGAGGCCTGAGCAGGACTGCACTCAAGCAGTGGCAGCTGCACTGTAGGAAGTGCTGCTGGCTTCACTTTGGTGCCAGCTGAGAGCCTTTCCGCTTGTTTCTGTCATACCCCGGTAAATCTGTAGCAGTTGCTGATTTTTAAGGACTGTTATTTTTCAACAATTATATTTTTGGGATTACATACGATAAATACATTTTAATGACATAGTTGGCACTCTTAAATAAAAGTTGTTAATAACAGTTTCGTGTATGGGAAAAAGTGTTTGGAGGCTTGAAGTGTTTGCTGCTTAAACATTATCTGCTGCAGTCAGAGAGGGGACACTCACAAATATTGGCCTCTCCAATGGTATATGTCTTGCCAGAGCCAGTTTGCCCATAGGCAAAAACAGTGGCATTGAATCCTTGGAAGAAGGCATCGATGAGTGTCTGGACACATGCAGAATACACCTCCTCCTGGCTGCTACTCTCTTCAAACACAAAGTCACAATGGAAGTGGCGGTCATGGCCCAAGGTGACTCTCTTCTCCTCTGGGTCAGCAGTGATGCAGCTCTCATGGCTGTGCAGCAGCTCCTTGGGCAGCAGGGGGCGGACTCTGACAGCCACTTGTACTGCAGTATCTTCAGCCCTGCCCTGCACTGGGACTTTAGTAGACATAGGTCAGCCAATCAGCAGCCTCTGTCACTTGTGTGTCTCTTGTCCGATGCTGACGCCATCTAAGTACCTCTGGACTTCAAACTGCACATGACAGAGACGTACACACAGGAATGCATATATGTTCGCGTATAGTATATTTGTAGTTACGATCAAAAATCTGGATTGTTAAAAATATTAACGTTCTAAATGTATAAACATTAACGACAGCGAACGTCCAGCAGAGGGCAGTGTGTGGCAAAGATAACGGACTAAAACTTTTTAAATCTAGGTAAGTATATATCTGATAGCTGTTAAAAGTTATTATTTTCATAGACCACTTTTGACCAGCCATACGCACTAAGCTACGAGAAAGATATGCCAGATAGCAGTGTAGTAACCGTAGAGATGTCTCACTACGAAAATCTTTTGAGGGACTAAGTGCATATTTGGCCTGTATGGCTGAAACTAAAATATGTACCCTATTAGCAGTTAGCATAGACGACATAGTAATGGTTTACTGAAAGAGTTAAATATCTACCAGGTATAATATAACCTTCATCGATAGTCTCCAACACACACAGTATTCCACATTACGGTCACCACCAGAGAGTTTGTGGCAACATCAGGGAGCTAATTTACCATAACACGCGAAAGTACTCAACTAAAAGTTATATTACTATTAATATTCACCTACCTTAGAAATGATGGAGAATGAATATCAAATTGATCGTATCTTTAAAATACCTATCTGCTTAAACTAAGAGAACAATAGCAAAAAAGATAGCTAGCTATCTAGCGGAAATATTTTTTTGTGTTATACAATAATTCACTCACAAAGCCAGCAATTCGATTTAAAATGCAGTTATCCGATTTAAACAAATAACGTACAAAAGTCTGCACCGTACAAAATGAATTGGTTATTTTCTTAAAAGTTTTGGAATGTTTTCGCCTGCGCTACAGATCTATGGGATTGGATTGTGACCTGTTGAAAAGTTGTGGTGATGTCACTTAGTCGACCCCAAACTGCCTGTTCAAAATAATGAATTCTCTCGAATACAGTCCATTCTACTTAGATAATTAAGGGTATGTCTATAGTGGTTGAAACCTACATTTAGTTTTTCAGCTAAGTTATGCAATTATGCACGTGAGTCAGTTTAATGGGTACCACGATTATTATCAGTATGATACACCAACGAAGTAGTTTACCCCATGTCCAGATGTAAATTTCCTAGGTAATTTTCTCACTCAAGTGATATCGTAGCTTGCGTTAGAGTAAATACATACTTAACAACTGTACGCGACAATCATTATAACGTTACTCGTTTGTTATTTGACTTGATAATTGACTTTACCTTAATGATTGATTTTCGTAAAATTATTGGTTGGTTTTCTTTAAATTTTGTCTTGCCGCACGTTACTATATTTATCCAAAATTAAGTATTATGACTGGAAAGGTTCCCCCCGTTGACTTTTTGGTACAGTTAAACTGGAAAAAGGATCATCCATCCAAAATGCCGCAAGAGTGCATTGGATGCTGAGAGCAGAAATGTGGAAGTCCATTGCTGCCAAATACTCTGATTCGCGTTGGTGGACATTTTAATGCCTGCGATTACCATACAGACAGGTTAAATTTATGACTGCAAGCGGCCATGTTCAACCGCGAATCACCATACAACATACGTAAATCCGTCCATGTGATTCCTGCTTTAAAAACTGATGCAAATGAATTTTATTTCAGAAAACATTTTATTTTTGTATTTCCTCAATCCATGATAGTATTCATGTTTAAATTGTGACAAATGACCGCAGCATCTCACTGGTATCTCTGGGATCAAAACTATACTGATTCTTAAACTATTGTGGAAACACGGTGACCTGACCAGCTCCTGTACAGTAAGATGGCAATTCTAGGATGAAGGCATTATAAAGCCCATACACATGTCGACTGAATTGGCAGCATTAGGAAACGAGTTGTGCGTTAGTGCACATTCAAACAAACAGACTGTGCCCAAATACAAAATAGAGCAATGTTGTATTATTTGAGACACGGTTTAATCTGTGTTGGCATGGCGATATTGTTTCTCACAAGTGGATCAGTCTGGAGGTGTAATTGTAATTGTATAGCCTATAATCAAGCATGAATTACAGTTTTTTTGGGTCTATGTCTTCGATTGAAGTCAATATTGTCAGCCCATACACAGGGCATTGGATTTCACAATATTATTCCCTCTCATTAATGCAATACAATGCAATACATGTTACACATATATGTCAGATACGTGCATGACTTGGGACGATCAATCTACAAGCTCATCAAATAAAGCTCCCCTGAGTGTGTCTGTGTTGACCATGTATATCTGATAAAATGTGTGCAACAAAGAGACAATAATAATGCTATATATATATATATATATATATATATATATATATATACATTTTGAGTTTTTTTTATTATAAATGATTTTCTCCCATTCTCTCCCCAATTTAAAACTCGCAATTATGTATTTAGGCTGAGTGCCAACTTCTGTCAATGCTGGTTGTTGATAGAAGTCCCTGCTTGCAGGTGGTTATACCCACTTAAGCCCACCCTACCCTGAGCAACACTCTGCCAATTGAACATTTCTGCCTGAGACGCCAAATGACATTTTCAACAGTCAAATTCAAATGTCAGGTCGTAAGTACCCTACAATAATGTGCAATCCATTTCTTTTCCTGCCTAAGACTTGTATCAGTCTGTATTTTGTACTTTCAAGCTAAACTCATTCTCACATTTTAAATGCCTCTCATTATACAGTGGGGAAAATAAAACCCTAATAGAATGTGTATCAAGCATTTGTCTATGTGTTTTGTTGCTAAAACCCTGTTGAGCACAATTTTCTCCTTTGTGCTTCACTTTAATCCTATGAGAATTGCTGGAGGGCCTTATGGCTCTAAAAAGAATCTTCCTCTCCGGGAGCATTTGCGACCAGTGAAATTAACTGATTTTGGTTGGCAAATACAATATTTTAAATATGTGTGGAGATTATTCTGTCCTTCAAACTTAGAAAAAATAGGTTATAGAAATATCCTTTGCCATGGTGTCATATTCCATACACTCAGTATAATCCTGCTATACTATTTTTTATTTTATTAATCAGTTTTTTTTTAAATTCACAGACACCAAATTTTTGTATGACAAAAGGTATGTTGTGTGTTGTCAACAAGGACTGTCAAGGCCATGTAAAATCACATAGATTATTCTGCACTGATTTGTGCTAGGCCGAGGCTGGTAATTCAGCAAGGGACTGCATGGTAGTATCCATGGAAACGTCCTACACCATTCTCTGGGAGTTGAAGATAACACCCACTCTTATAATTCACAATCTGAAATGCATATTCATAGCCACAGAAAATGTATTACAAAATGCTTTTATTTAGTCTAGTAATCCACGTAACTAGCCATTTGTATTTCTACTCGTCTACTATACGAGATGAACACAAAGCTTTAACCTTAATTCAAATGTCCTAATTACCTTGCTTTTTAGCAGAAATCAAACATAAAGAAGGATTACTACCAATTGCACTGCAGATGTATCACTTCAAAGATCTTACTCACATTTAACATGCCACATGATCGTAGGGAAATAGAACTGTGAATAGTGCTAGTATTATTGCTGTACAATCCTATAGTAATATTGTAGGACAAGACCAATGTCTAATTTGGATAACATATGTTTATGTATGAAATGCGAATTGAGAGGGTATATCATTTTAAAATATCAGTATATAGTGTGTACATATGAACTGCAATTTATTTTGCAAAAAGATTTTTACCAAAAATCCTAGTTTTTATTTCTATATTACAAATATAGTTCTTCACTTTAAGTTCTTGATCTGTAATGTTATTTATGTAATATGAAGATGGTCTAAAAAGATCTTGTCTAATCTGTCCAAAATACATAGAAAAACATCCACTCTCAATATAATCAAACTCAATTTCATTTTTATTTATTGTAAAAAAAAAAAAAAAAAACTATAATACAAATGGATAAAAGCTACATTCTGTTTTTGGCGTTCTCCACATGCTGGTGCAAATTTAGATCCAGCCCAGTTTAGATTTTTGAGGTGAAACAAAATGGCAAAAACAACATCTGAGTGACCTGAAAAATTTATCTTTCTCTAAGGAGGGTAGATTTCTTCACCAAAAGCCTCTTCAGAGTTTTGTGAGAGCATTCTGGTCATTGAGGTAGACTATGACTTGTTGTCAGGTAGTTGAATGTACAACAACAAAATCACTAGTCTTCCACAGTATCCAGAACTGGACATTCATCTTCAGGACTTCAGGACATCGTCTAGTGTCTAGAGGATGCTTTTTTATATTTTATATTTTGTACAATACATACAATAACATTCTGATTTATTGCATAAATCCTACCTTGCCTGTTCATTCTGAACCTGGATTCAACTGACAGAACAAACATCTAAAATATAAATGTCACAATTAACTATATGTGAGCCTAATATTATGGCTGAGCAAAGAAAATAAACTTTATTGGCTGCCGAAAACACTCATCATTCTTGTGATTTATAAAATACAACAACTTGTCGTCATTGCAAAATAAATCTACTCTTCAAAATGAAGAAATTTTGCTGTTAGAAATTATTAAATTTTTTCATGAGTATTAAATAGTTCTCTTTTATTCAACATGGGCAACTGGATCGACTGACACCAGCCTATTGGCTAGCTAAGGTTCCATAACAAAGACAAGGTCGTACTTTAGTATGCTCAGACTGATTCTTTGATGGTTCACATATTTTCTGAAATAGGAGGAAAGGGCTGGTGTGAGTGATTAGAGTGAGAGAGACCTCAGTGCGGAAACCACCCCCCCTCCCTGTGTTGAGCTACAAGGTCTGGAGTGTGAACTGCAGTGAGTGTGCCTTGTTAGCTGGGATTGGTGTCAGGCTCTTCATGTAGAGTGTGTCTAATTGCCTGACTCCTCTGTGCTGACAGAGATCCAGTGAGGCATTAATAACTCTGATCCTCCAACTAAACCCGTATTCAAATTCAAATGCATGGACCCAAGCACCATTACAAGTCCAGTGTGGATTTACTCACTTTTCAAAATAAACCTGCTATAAATTCTCTCATCTTATTATATCTCAAAATGGATACGTGTACATATTACATATCTCAATCAAGACGGCAAATTTGTATTGGAATATATAGCTGAAGCTATAACTATTAAGAGAATTTTCCAATATTTATACAATTAATATTTATTTAATGTGGCATTTCACTGCCCCATTGGCTCATTGAGGTGCTGTGATGGAGGTAAAGTCACATTGCAAATTTTCTTCGTATAAGGGACTGCTGGGGTCAGCACACACAAAGATAAAACAACCACTGTCCAGGAAAGTATTAAACAGAGGGACAAAAGTCATTTCTAACTTAACTAAATGTATTTCTTTAGACTGTCCAGACTATGAAGTAGAAATACTTTCAGATGTTTTCCAGTTAAAATATACATAACCTAAAATTCAATATTCTGTTATTTTTAATACCAGTGTCTCTTTCAAGATAACTTTTAAACATTTTAAATCCCCCTTTACCTGGTGAGCTCGAATATAGTTAATAGTTGTGGCACCGAATAGCAATGAATTACTATTAATGTATGTAAGGAAGGAAACTTCTATAGCCATGAACACAGTTAATATTCAATACCTACAGAATGGATATAACTATTCAGAGATAATTATTAAGATGCTCAAATACAGTGCCAATTAGATTTTTCTAAACATGACTGAATGAGAACTAATGACATTTTACACAGCCCTTCTTAACAGCAAATAAATAAATAAAAACGGCAAAGAGATGAGAAATGATTTCTACATAAATTAATTTCATGTTTGTGGATGTAATTCAATTAGCATTATGTGTTACAGTGGGATGTAATTTATAGGGATCAATCTATCTGCAAAGTTCTTTTTATCTCTTTGAACTAAATGTCATTTTTGTTTTTATGCAGCAAACACTGCAGCAACATATTGGACAGCTGAGGAGGAACTCTGTGAATAATTTCTTATTAATTTCCAAATCTAATATTATGTTTCCATCACAAATGAGAAGAGGCTGATGATAGACTACATTCTGAAGTAATGATTCAAAGCCTAAAGACCTGAGGGAAGGGGACTTGTGTGAGGGCTTCATTTCTTCTTTAAAGTACATGATGACATGAATTAATACTTACACGGTTCCCGGGTACCAAGACTGTAGACAGAAACAAGGAAAACCAGTCACTCCCTTATACTATGATTTGAGAATGCCACAAGTGTTTCTGCCCAGTAATATTAGATGTTCTATGAATTATACTTCATTAATTAACAGAAGTACATGAATTAAGTATTGTACATAATTATTCAGGGGTTGACAGAAACGAGACATCCAATTACATATTTATGGAATTTTAACGTGTTTCGAATGTGTGTATATGGCTATCCCCAGTTATACAGATAGATAGATAAACATTTATTCCGTCATAATCAAATTAGGAATGTTATAAAGTCATCTTTTACTGGGAAAAATTATGTCTTTAAGACCTTACTACCTTCACATTCTAACTCCTCTATTTTCTCATTGGATAAGCCTGTTCTCTTGGAAACATGGCCAATATACCTTAAATGGTTGTAATTTATATTTAAATTCATTATGCTTACCTCTCCCCAGGCACAGAGAGGAGCTGATTAAAGGTGGGGGTTATAGAAACATAAGAGACTGCTTCGCTCCTATCCCCCAAGGAAAGAGGCATTGTCGCTTAGAACTGCCCTCATCGATTTCCTATCAAAATGCGGACGGGGGAACAAGATGGCCTTCCGAGACATATCAGGAGAAGTGGAAAGAACACTACTATTCCATCCCCTGGATGTCACAGCCCAGGTGACCTCCACACTGAGGGGACACAGTGAGCTGGGCCTGCAAAAAATCCATGCCCTGTAATTGACTCCAATGTATTAAGAATAATTGCTAACATCAGAAAGGTATAATTAATTAGATGGGATTTCATTAATTTAATTTAAAAATCCCTGTGTCCTGGTAACATAGCTTTTCAATACAATGCATTGTAGCATGTTTAATACATGTTTTAAATTCTAGCCTTCAGTATGTTTTAGAGTGAATTTGAAATATTTTCTCCAAATACTTTGATGCAAAACAGGCGGCTATATATTTTTGAATAAACCAGTTCAATGCGTGCTAGGACATGACATAATTGTTGTTATTTTAAGTATACTATAGTGGGGAATTAGCCTGTCTGTCACCAAAGAAGACAGATTTTCTGTAATTAGAGCATGTGAGTATATATGATTTGTGGTAATTGGCTTGAATGGGGCTGAATATGGTTACACTTAATTACCTAAGTCTGTTCTCCTTCTGGAGCCCTGAGGGGAATTGTCACTCATTTTCTTAGTACAGAAAGAAGAGGAACTTCTTTGGCGCACCTCTGCTTGTCTCTCTTCATTGCTGTGAAAAATGACAAAAATCATTGTGCTGAAGTACAGTAAATATTCCCGTGCACCTCAGCTTTGTAAAGCACAATAACTAAGGAGTACACATTCACACATTGAACGCATTAACATTTACAGAATACATCTTAATTGCCACCATTTTTACACCTAAACAAAACAGAAAGCTACGAACTACATATTTATTCAATTTCATTAAGAACATATTATGTCTCTTAAATCATCATTTTCACCCCAATTAGTGATTGCCAATTGTCTACATTGCGTGTCAGCTCACTGGCACTAATCCCAGAAACCACACACGGAGAATGCAGAAGGCCGCGTGAATTTATATGATCAATCCATTTATCCATGAACAATTCATTATCTAACACACAGGGCATGAAGTATATACAGAAGTTGGAGGAACTCATTGGAGGCAAGGCAATTCCATATCCAACATATATACATATATATATATATATATATAAAACAGCAAACCCATATGAAGTTTCCTCCATCAGAATTATTGATTGTTTTATTCAAAGTTCTTTTATAAAATAAACAGTAGTTACATCATGTGCCTCACTCACCCAGATATTTCAGCTTCCAGGTCTGCTGTTGAGAAAAACCATCAAGAACAACCTCCTCTTACTCACTTCCCCCTAAGTAATTGAATTTTGAAACTGTGCAGATACCAGCTCACGTGGAGGAAAACAGACCCTGCTTGGCACCACCCTTGGGACAGCTGCTCAAACCACTTTCGAAAAGGAAAAAATGAAATGTTAACCCATTCTAGTACAATAAGATTTAATCAAAGATATGGCACTGGTGATTCTTCTCCGTTTCTTACCACATTTAAACAGTGTGAAATAAATATACTAACAAATGTTTAAATAAATGAATAAATGTCGATACATATTTTCCTAATAACATATTTTCCAATAAACACGCACCTTGAAATGTGAATTTGAAATGTGAAGTTCCATTATAGTGCCTGCCCCACCTATTTCAGTTGCATTTCACAGTGCCTTTAATTTACATTTCAAACTGCAACTTGAATTTATATTTACATTACAAGGTTCACTGCAGCTCTCTGTCAATCAAAGCAAGCAGGCGGTATGGACTGCATGATTACTCGATTACTTTCCTCCAGCACTGCTGCTGTAGGTTGGACACCCTCCATTTACTCGAATGACCTCCTGCACTAAGGGAAAAACTGCAACAGGTCTAATGTTATGATAGCTAGCTAGCTATTTAGAACACAGCCATATTGTAACTTCAGAAACCTAGTGTACTTTTTCTTCACATGCCAAATTTGTTGCAAATCCATGAGTGACTTAGTCCAACCCAAATCGGAGGATTGGATAGGAGATTCTGAAACCTCCTGTGAAGGGAGCAGAAGTTGCTGTGTGTATGTTCAAACAAATCATATTTTTTTCCAACCTTACGTCATTTTGTAATTGCTCAGTAGTATTTGATTTGCTTATAACGTCCCGACTGTCAACCTATCAAACACAAAGACAGCACTGACATTGTGATTTGTCGCATTGTAAAGAGTTGACTAGACATACTGGACTTGTCCTTGATACTGAGACCAGGCCTCAAATTTAGAGTGCCCACTTTAGGCTTAGAGTGTCAGGGGATCTTCAGCTGGAGTTTGGTTAATCTGGTATGTGTTACCTAACCCGAAACAACTATTAGCCTACTAACACAACTTTTGTCTTTTAAATACATGTCTTTCAAATACATCTGATTTAATGGTCTCATGTTTTGTAAGAAATGTATAACATTTTGTAGTGAATTTTCTAATTGTAAAACTTTATATTCACATTTAATCTTGTGAATAATACAAATCTGTGTGTATCTCCAAAAGTCAGTATAATATCGGTGATTTAGAAACCCCTTCGGATACAAATTCTGCATGCAGGTCTGGTGACACTGTGCCAATAATATCATAACGAAGGACAACTGATTTGGTTTTCCTCAGCTGGTCACTGTCAGTTAATTTCTCCTGTCAATCAAAAATTACTGAGCAATTTAAGAATTATGTAAGTTTGGAATGCTTATTTCAGTTATAGTGTTTATTGCCATTGCTAAATTCTCACAGAATTTTTTGTCCGACGAGGAAAGTAAACCAATGTTGTTAGATGCTGCCTTCTATCTTTGATTGACTATCTTTGAGTGCTGCAGTGTGGTTTGAAATGTTAATGCACAATGCCTTTTGAAGTTTGAAACGTAAAATTAAACTCACTGAAAAATGCAACTGAAAAAGGTAAATTTAAAATTTAATTTAAAATGTAAAATTATATTTATATTTCAAAGTGAGGTCATTTTGAAAAATATATTTAAACATTTATTTGTTTATTGAAACATTCATGTATTTAGTTCACTGTTTATATATGTATTTAATCATCTATTCATTGTATTAATTCAACTTCTTAAAAAGTATTTTTTAAAATATCATCCATAGGTGAAAAAAGAAAGATCCCAGCAACCTTGAAGATCTTTAGAAGGTCTTGGAAGGAGTGTGGAACACCATTTCAATAAAATTGTGATTACAAAATAATTTTTAAGTCTTGTTATTCATATTATTATTATGCATTTGTTATTATCAAGGAATATTGTGCATTAATGTTTTCAAATGAGGTATTTTTGATTCTTCTTTGAATTGAATTGATTTTCCCTGTGCATCAGGGTATAGAAATACAAAAAGGTATACTTTCATCTCATTATACCTCTTCCTTTCATATACATCTAATTCCCACAGCTTCTCAACTGGCCCAAGGGTGCGTGGACTTAAATTTTTTTTTTTATGTAGTCTAAACCAGATTGGAAATTTCCTGTTCACTTTGATAACATGTATTTTTGTTTTAGGGAATGTGTCAAAAGTGCATGAGGCAATTCACAAGCATTCACAAGCAAATGGGCACTGAATAAAATGACAAGTATTTCAAATTCCTGCAGCAGAATCACAACTTTTGTAAATTATGGAACTGGTAGTATCGACAAACTAATTCTTCCGTTTCATGACTAAAATAATTTACTTCTCTTGCTCAAAAGGGATTCCTGGACCCCTTGGTCCATAAAGGCTTGGTATTTCAGCCCTAGGTGCCTCAGCCCTGATGAAATACAGTGGCAAAATCCCTCCTATTAGTCCTGAGGGGCAGAAGGACTCAGGGGAGTCCATTGCTACCCTACTGTTAGACTACCTGCACCTACATAACAACCTGACATGGCTTCACTTTTACCAATGCATGTACTCCAAACCTTTGTTTTGACTCAGTGCCCTATGAATACAATAGCACAACTGGTTGCTATTTAACTAAGGGGAATAAAGAAGAGTACAATTCCGAGATACAGACAGAATTTGCCATGGGTCCAAAGCTTTTTAAATTGGAGTTAACTGGGCGAATCCTTGTACCTACGTCTATCCCTAAATAACACTAGACACTGGGCATTGTTGAAAAAAAATACTACAATGTTGTTTGCAATGGCAATAAATCTCACTGCTTTATGCATTCTGTAATTTGAATAGATTTGTTTGCTAAGTGCTGCTTTTCATTTCAGGCACCACGGGGACATCTGTAAATTCTGCAAGGTGTTTTGTGAGATAGTAACTCTATAAAAGTCAATGCTAATTTCCTACACATGCCACTGTGGATCACTGCACCTCAGGCAACACATGTTATTAAGCTATGGTCCAATTTTATTCAATTACATTATTTCAATGTATGCACTATTTGAACACCTGCTTTCAAAGACTTTCAGAAAACAGACTGCAGGTACACATAATTTATTTGCGTTAATAAGTGGTAAACACGGCCTCACAAACAACCTGTCACCCTAAACCATTCAATAATCTATACATTAACACTAACACAGAGCATTGCATTTGACATGCTTTTAACATCATGGTTATAATACCTGCATGTTTATAGCCTAAAATTTGTCATCCAAAAAGGATCAATCAACATCATAACTGTGGATTCTCAGATGACTAAAACATAGGGGAGCAACATAATTTAGGATGTATAATGTAAAAATGAGAGAATAATATAACGTGTTTTTTTTTTTTTTTTTACCTTGTCCCTTGCTGTCCCTGAGAGCAAGAGATTTGTGATCTGCCCCACCCTGGTGCTTTGTGAAGAGAAGATGATCTACAACAAAGGACACTGGGTCACAAGGCATTGCTTCTTCTGTCATTTTAACGGCTGTTGACAGAGTAAACACTGAACAAATGCTGCAAAACCAGCATCTATGAGACATACCATTAGCTGTTGGCATAGCAGAATTTGTTGTATTTGAGGAGCACTTTTGACATTAAGACTTAATTTTTTACACATTTAGTAAAGGAGTAACTGCACATCAACTAGTCTTGAGTGCAGTGTCCTAACCACTACATCATTATCATCCTTATCAGCGATTTTTCATTTCTTTCCGGTTGTTTGAAATGAAAGTGTTTTTCTAATTCTAATAGTGTTGTATCAAACTGGTAATCTAAAATTGACACAAACTGAAATGGTGGGCTTAGAAATTAGCATTGGTGCCTGTCTGTTTGGAGTTTGCAAGTTCTCTCTGTGTTTGGGTAGGTTTCCTCCCACGGTCCAAAGACTTGTACGTTACATGGATTGGCAACTTGAAAATTGGCCCTCAGTGTGGCTGTGTCTTTTTGTCTATCTGTTTGATGGACTGACGTCCCATTCTGAATGAAACCTGCCTCACAACCTATGCCATCCATTCTAGGCTCCAATATGTCATTACTCTGAATTTGACAAGCAGTTATAGACAAGTTATGAACAAATGAAAAGTTACTAAATCTCAATAGACACCTGGGACTAAATGAGTGAGAAACAAAGGCCAACAATGATATGCTCTAGTTATTAACTTTATTTCTGGTGCATTCAATGCATACGGTGATGTTCCTATGGTTTAATAAAATGTGGCGGGGATCACTGTCCCGATGCGATAGCTGAAGTATACTGACCTCTTTGTTAAGTTAACCAAGCGACATGTCGTAGCTCGAGGACAAGGTATGGGCTCTGATAAATAATCAATTTCCAATTAACACATTTCAACTTTTTTTTAACCAACTAAAAAAAAATATGGTAGGCTTTAGTCCAGTAGAGAGCTCGGTACAAATACCACTGGGATGAACTTATGAGGAAGATCGTAGAGACCAGTATATATTAAGTGGTCTACCATGAAAACCCACGAATTAATATTCCGTTAAAGAATAAATTGTAAATGCCTGTTAATACCTCAGTGTGGGATGTGTGCTATAACCATTTAAATGTACTTAAAATGTGCAAAAGCCAAAGGTTTTGAAAGCATCAAGTCATAATACTTTTCAGTAAATCAGAAACATTTGGACCTTTATGAAGGTGTCAGAGGTTATTTTCTCACAAATTACAAATTAGTTTATACATAATTAGTTAATATAAATGTGTTACTTACTTTAATCCACAGCTAGTATCTATCAATGCATCAATTCATCTTTACCAGATAGCTACTAATAGTTCGTTTTTGTGCAAGGTATCTAGAGAGACAGGAGAGTTTACCAATTCATGTTATTGGAATCATTGATAACTTTGGCTTTCCGTAAAATTTATCCTATTTATTCCTTTCAAACAGAGCTATGCTTATGCTCCCTGTGAAAACATATACTTGAAATTGTAACAAAAACCTAGCAGGCGAGCCAGTGTGAAGGTCAAAAGTAGCCTACGGATTAGGCGTTGTCGTGACAAATAATTTATA
>JAOVYW010018254.1:6338-29045 GCA_025775045.1 Hiodon tergisus | reverse complement strand
TTTGGCCCCCCCCCCCCCCCCCCCCCCCATTTGAGCAATTAAATCGTCTATTTTGGGCTGTCTGCTGAGAATGGTGTTTTTAAAAGAAAAAAAATATTTTTGGTTTAAATATTTTTCACATGAAGTATCTCTGTTTTGAAGCCAGCAGACATTTCAAATTCAGCATAACCATGTGAGTATATGCTTCTTGTTTCCTGTGTCCAGGTGTGTTTGGATGATGTTGTATTTAGTTCATGTATTAAATGGCATTTGTGATTGGGAGCTTGGTGCAGTTATGGAACCTGTATTGGTCAGGTAGCTTTAAAATGTTTCTTCTGCATTACTGCCCCTATAGTAAGCATGGAGAGGACGGGCTGTATTAAATATTGAAACTGGGTCGTTAAGTTTGCCTTTGTGATTCATGGGTATTGGGTTTCAGGTCAGCAGAAACGCTGAGCTCTTCTGGAATTGCTCTTTTACTGGAAGTTTCCAAAGCGAGGGCAAAAACAAAACCTGTCTGCCAAGACCATCCCGTCTCTCCTACAGGTGGACGGGGGATAGGGAGAGCTCTGGTATGGGCGCTGTAATATCCCATGATGATTGCATCAGTCCCTGTTGAGAAAGAGCAGTCTGAGGAAAGAGGCGTTGGTTTGTGGGCGTATTGAATGGGGAGATATTGGAGCCTGTTGGCTAACCAATTTAAAAGAGCAGCCAGAGTTTCACTCGAAAACAAGTCGTGAAAGAGTTGAGATCTGTGTCTGATTGGTATGATGTCTCGTGATGAAGCCGGCTCGTAGTGTGTGGGTGGTTGGTACCAGCTCATTTTACATAAAAATGTCATGCAACAAATTAATGGATTAATATCTGATTTGCATAGTTTTGGATTACAGTTAAAGACGAAGCCATTTGTGGCATAGCTTGCAAATGATTAGAAAATCCATCAAAATTAGCATAAAATTAGAGGCAAACAAATGGTAAACATCTTTGCTATATGGCACTTACAGCATAAAAGTAATTGAATTGCTGCTTATAAGTCATCTATCTTTTTGTTAAAAAATCCTCTCAGGTCAGATGTACTCTGTCATATCATACGCAACAGGCTTGACTTATCCCTTAAAGGCCGATATTGTTAAAATTAGTGTTGACAAGTAAAGCACCAGCTAAGAAGATTGAATATCCAAATAAAAATCTAAATTGAAACAATTCAGAGGTGAGGGAGAATTGCGAAAGCACGCGCCCTGGCTCTCAAAGATGGCCACCCAAGATGTTGAGGGAAATTGCCTACTGGGAGACGGCGGAATGGTACCAGTGGATTATTGGGTGTGCTGCTTTTTGTTCTGTTTTTATCAGGTGACGTTAGTGCCAGATAGTGGTGAACTGAGGCTGTTTGACTGAGCTGAAAAAGCCAGTGACTGGGTCTGGTAGTTTTTAAACCAGACACCTGCATGGGAAGTACTGCATTCCTCCTTTGATTATTCTGCCAAGTTGGAGATCTGCTGAAGGTCAACTATTTATAAATTCGCCTAACTGGGCCATATCAAACTAAACTAACTGCTTTTTTTTCACTGTTGAAATTAGAGGGTTTACTTTCATTTTTAGAACTCCAATGCGTTTGTGGACTGAGGTTGAAAATACACTTAATTGTTAATTTTATTTTTTTTAAACCATATAATCGCATTCATAAATAAGTATTATCCCTTTCTTTTTTTCCTAACCATTGCATGTGTTCGAAGCTTTAAGCTAGTTGGATTGTAGTGCGTTGAGCTTAATGGTAACTGCCATAAGTTACTGTGTTATATAGCGAATGTTTCATTTACAGTCTACATATAGAACCTTTAATACAATCTCAGTTGGTAGATATCCCCAACAACCCCACACTGGTTTAGTAAACTGCCCATTTACCGTTTTGTTAATGGTTCATTTGAAGGACAAACTTACTGGAACTTTTAACTAGAGGCCTTGCTAACTTGTAGGTGTTATGTGGATCATTAATATTTGTGAACTAAAGAGGTGGGGGGCTGCATCTATTATATATTGTTTATATAATTTGGGAACTAACTAATTTGTTAACCTTAACGAGACTGCTATATGGCCAACTACTCATTAATTCCTTATGAATGTGCTGTGGCACAGGAACTCGAATTCTAGTCTTGAAGTTTTTACAGCGAAGGTTTAGTGAAAAAATGAATGAGTTGCTATTTTTCTGTACAACCTTGGTTAACATCCTGGTATTCTGTGATTCATTTTTCTAAATAGATTTGAAAATAATTAATTACCTCCACTGAAGTTTGAAGGGCAGCTGAATATAACTAGGTACACAGTTAGGTAGTTATTAAATCGTTATGTATGTTCAAGTTTGTCAGTCTCTTCTATGCTATTGTGCAAGTCAAACAGGTTTTTCCCTGGGGCATGGCCCAAATTACCCCTGCGGATTGAAAATGTTATTCCTGGTAACCATATCATGGGTTACCTTATGGGAACTGTCCAAATGCATACGTTTGTAGGCCTTAGTAAATCAATTGAATGCAAAGTTGGTAATTGTACATTCCCATCTTACCAAGAACTAAACAAACAGGCAACAACAGGGCATCTCTTTTGGAATTTGTGAGCTTGAAGTCACAGAAGTAATCTCTGGGAAATGAAGGCTTTCAGCCTTTTAATTGAGACCTCCTGACACCATCCACCTAAATAAACGGCCTTATGCTCATGTGAACTTCGTACAATGCAAAGGTCTGTGTGTGTGTCTGACGAAGCGTCCGTCTCTCCCTCTCGAGCAGTGACCTCCCCGAGCCGTCACCATGAGTCGCAGGCGGAGAGACTCCCAGGATTCCCTAGGGCCCGACGATGAGGTGATGCCTTACAGTGATGACGAGACGGACGACGAGCTGGACCCGAGCTCTGAGGGCGATGAACAGGTGGAGCCTCAAGTGGTGGACCCCAAGACCATTGGTGAGTATTGGGCTGGGGGCGGTCCAAATCCCCAAGCTGCATCTACCTCGTTTGTTTGGGGTGAACTTGGTCCGTCCGCTGCGGCTCAGTGCCCGTTAGCGCTCGAGTGACCGGGACGCTCCATGCTTGCATTTCTTCTCAGAGGGAAACTGGAGGGTCAAAGCAAATGACAGAGACTTCTACAATTTGCCAGAATTTCAGAAAAAGGTCTTCCTGTGCTTCAAGAAGAGCAAATACGCGGTAAGTCTGCCTGAAAAATGCCATAAGTGTCTCCCGTGTTTCGACAGGGCGTAGGTTTTAGCGTGAGCCACAGACGGATGGAGTTGGAGTGAACTGTTTTAGCTCAGCTTGTATATACTGTGTGCCAGAGGGCTTATTGGTTTATTTAATCTCTACTTTTGTTGGTGTTTCCCACAAACGGCTTCACTTTAATACAGTTCAGTCCAGTCTCTGCATGCAGGGAGATCCGTTTTTCAGTTTATGTACTTTATATGAACGTGCCTTTTCAAGTTTTAGCCGCTAGAAACCTTTCCAAGTGCTTGCTGAGTTCACTGTGTAGGCCTGGTGCTTCCTGGTTGCTTGCATCAGTTTATGTAAAATTTATCTTTTTCATCTTTTCAAAACAGAAGGTATTCCTTTATAGTAAAGATGAGGTAGTTTTATCTCTGAAATGTTTGCTCGCATACTGTAGATGGGTTCCATTTATAGTTATTTTTAGTATATGCAAATTTGTCTAGCCAACCTTTGGCATGGAAAGTTCTATGGTGCGGACTAGTGACAACATAAAGTACTATAGACACACCGCTTTTTTGCATTCTTCTACTCTGTTTATTTGTGACAAACATTTTAATAACTTCACATATATTGAGTGTGAACCTTTTGTAATTGGTTTCAGTGAGTCCAAAATGAGCCCAACAAACATGCACGTGTAAATGTAATTTATTTTAAAGAACAGTTTTTTTTAGAAACGCTGTATTTCTTTTCCAGGGAAACGCAATTACGACATACAAATACAATGCCCTCACTTTTATACCTTTGAATCTGTATGAGCAGTTCAAAAGAGTGGCAAACCTCTATTTCCTGGGGTTGCTTATTTTACAGGTGAGTACTAAATGCCTTTAATGACGTGTTCTGTCATGTGCACAAACGGGTATCTTGCATTGTGATACAAGCAAATTACTTTCTTTTGCCTGCCAGCAAGTTCATGGCAGGTTGACGGCCTATGTCGTAAACGATACACGGTAGCCTGTAGTCTGGAGCACATCGTTTAGACGGATAAACTTCCCAGGCGTAACCTCTCTAATATTCATGAACACTGCAGAGACGCATGGTTGATTTTTGTGGGGAGAAAAAACAAACAAAAGAATCAACTTTCTTTGCGTCTTCTGTTGGAATATTGGGAACCGACATGTTTAGCGATTAATGTTGGTGCAAATGCCAATTGCCTTTTTTTCAGATTATCCCGGAAATCGCTACTCTGCCCTGGTATACTACTCTGGTGCCTCTAGTCCTAGTACTGGGAATCACAGCTATTAAGGACTTGGTGGATGACCTGGTACGTCAGTACACCCAACTTCTTTCATCTTCTGTGCGGCTGCAGGCACCAGTGGCAGCTTTCTTACTCCGAAACAAAGCTGTCTGCATGCTTTTTCTAGCATCACAGACTGTGACTTTTATTGTATTAAAATAAAGTGCGAATCGGAGTTGATTTGTACCTTGTGGTAATCTGTTGGCAAGGCGTAAGACATAAAAGGTGTTCTTTTGTGTAAAAGTTAGAGAATGTATTACAGTTTAGCTTAGCTGACACTTATCCAAAGCAAACTTCCTACGTTGATCCACTTACACTGCTGGATATTTACTGATGCGAATCAGGTTAAGGATCGGTAAGTTTGGTTTGCAACCTTTCGGTTACAGGTCTGCCCCCTAACCGCTACCCCACCAGCCTGTCGATTGGTTTGTCCCCTCTGACTTCACAGAAAGGCTCACGGAGATATACCATGGCAAACTTTTGGCAAATTGTCCCGTTTTCCTTTTTTACGTGTTCCCTGCTTGATTACTGGTGTGTGTGGTTCCGTCCCATGTCTCCCTGGTCCAATTTGTCTGCACCCCTGTACTACAGGCACGCCACAGAATGGACAATGAAATCAACAACCGGAAGTGTGAGGTTCTTCGAAACGGCAGGTGATGTGGGCCGCGGTACCACTCTCGTATGGTTCGGTTCCCGGGCAGGAAGTCCAACGTACCCGTACAGTAACGCTCACTTCCTTTTGTTTCCTGCGCTCAGGTTTCATGTGTCTAAGTGGATGAATGTCCGAGTTGGTGATGTGCTTCGCCTAAAGAAAAATGATTTTATTCCCGTAAGATCCATCTCTTTCTAAAATGATTACAGACAGAAAAAACTGCTTAATGAATCTGCAGTACAAGCGGTCTATTTATTGTTTTCACATTTTCATTTAGGCTGACATCTTGCTGTTATCCAGTTCCAACCCCAACAGCCTTTGTTACGTAGAGACAGCCGAGCTTGACGGGTAAGGTATTCCTTCCTGTTTTTAATTTATTATATTGTCAGCTGGGCTGATTTTAATATTTAGTTTTTCGGTGGTTCAGATTTGAATTAATCGTATTTGTTTGAGGCGTGTTAAGCATCAACATTATATGAACGTAACTTGATAAAATAGTGTGCATTTCTCTGATTTAAGTATGGGTGAGGTTGTAATACTTGTAGTTGACTTAAGGCTGAAGAAGGTATGAAACGCCTTTTAATCAAATAAAATTGAATTTCGATCTAATTTAATACGCTTGTATAGAAAATGGCAAAGGAATCTTGTGTGAATTATTTACTGAAGCTCAAAATGTGTTTCTAAAGATTAAATGGATTTTCCTAAAAATTTGACAACTTGATGGCGATATCAGTATCCATTGCACACAACATGAAAACTTTCTTCCAGGGAAACCAACCTGAAATTTAAAATGGGGCATAAAGTGACTCACGAGAGACTGCAGGATGAAAGCCAACTGGCCAACTTTGACGGTAAACACGTGGATCTCCTCGCTGTGGAAACAATGGAGAGGTTTTTCTTTTGTGTCAACATGTCTGTTGAGGAACGCCAATGGAACGCACCCTGAACACAAACAAACGCTCTCCAGTGGTCTATTCTATGTGGGAGCCGGGAGCAAGAATGGAGTTCAGTGACATTATTTCGTGTGAATAATAAAAACCGTAGCGGTGATGATTCATTTGGCTCTTCTATGACATGCTTGTCCAAGAGTGGGAGAAGGTTTAGGCTCAGCTCAGAAACATCCGTGTGCTCAAATATTTTTTTTTGCCTGTTACCCTAGCTGAGATTTTGTGCGAGGAGCCCAACAATCGCCTGGATAAGTTCATGGGCACGATGAAGTGGAAAAATCATAGCTACCCTGTGGACCTAGAGAACATGATGCTGAGGGGTTGTACCATCCGCAACACGGACGAATGCC
This sequence comes from Hiodon tergisus, assembly GCA_025775045.1. NCBI lineage: Eukaryota > Metazoa > Chordata > Actinopteri > Hiodontiformes > Hiodontidae > Hiodon > Hiodon tergisus. The sequence goes on along the minus strand of JAOVYW010018254.1, from coordinate 22,640 downwards.
ACGGCTTGGTCATCTACGCAGGTCGGTGTATCCGAGACCTGTAGCTGCAATGCTAACGAGTCTGTCATATTGTAGCTAATGTCAAAGACTTCCAAACACTTTCCAACATTAAACTGGTTGGTGCAAACTCGCTAGTAGGGTTTTTACTTGTACAGTTGAGAATTTGCCCTTTTTCAGCAATGTGGTCTGTATTCATGCGTTCATTAGGCAAATGAAAACGTTAGGAGGAGCTTTAGGGGTGTGAATTACTAACACTAGTGCAATAGCTTAGCAGATTAGCATTACTAGTTCTGTTTGTTGACAAACTTATCATTCTATCCCTTACGCAATGTGTCTTTCAGTAATTAAATGCAAGAACAATTTCAGGGCTTGGCTAAAGGGAAAAAGCTAAATTTAACAACTTTATCCGTTAAATTTGATTCTGTTGTGTTGTAGGTGCTGACACAAAAATCATGCGGAATTCTGGCAAGACCAGGTTCAAGAGGACCAAAATTGACGAGCTGATGAACTACATTGTCTACAGTGTAAGAACTTCAAAACCGTATCAATGCAGACAATACTGATTACTGTATAAATACACAAAATATTAAATTGCATGTGCTGCTGTACTTTTGTGCCGTTGGTCTGCTAGTGAGAGATTAAAATAAATAACGTTTCTGCTTTCTTAAGATTTTTGTAGTCCTCATCCTGGTGTCTGCTGGTCTTGCCATTGGACACACCTACTGGTACGAGGAGATTGGCAAAAAGGCGTGGTATTTGTTCGACGGGAAGCAAGACTCTTCACCCTACAGGGGGTTCATTAGCTTCTGGGGTTACATCATTGTGCTCAACACCATGGTGCCCATTTCCCTCTATGTAAGGTGAGATACACACGCCCTAACTGTGACCTTTATTCACATAGGACAGATAACTTCAGCAATTGGTTTAAAATTGTGTACCAAGATTGGGACCCCGCTCTACTTTGCATGCAGCTCCTGGAATTGCCATTGTCTTTATCCATTTCCCGTATTAAACATTTGCTTATTTTAATAATTTACGACGGCTTTGACATGTATTGTGTCTAATTCGAAATCCCCATCTTCTGCCAACTAAATGAATTTACGATACACTGACGCCTGAGAACACCAGAGGACGGGGGATTTAGTTATCGCCACAATTTGATATCATTTTTAAGTATAGCAATCCAACTCAAATTTTCAATTGCGTTCAGTGTGGAAGTTATCCGACTGGGCCAGAGCAAGTTCATTAACTGGGACCTCCAGATGTACTACCCGGAAAAGGACACGGCCGCCAAGGCCCGCACAACCACGCTGAACGAACAGCTGGGCCAGATCGAGTACATCTTTTCAGACAAGACCGGCACGCTCACGCAGAACATCATGGCCTTCAAGAAGTGCACCGTCGGCGACAGAATCTACGGTAGGGTACCTCGTAGCGGTCGCTTTCGCGCTGACTCCCATTCGACGGACGGCATCAGTTACGAGTCCCTCAAACTATGTTTGGTCTTGTTTTGCTAGGTGGTCCGTGCAGTGCTGAAGGTCTGCCGTTGGAGAGTGCACGGGTAAGAGTACCGTTGTTAATGTCTTCACGACCTGAAAATCCGTGGTGCGGGCCAATGGCGTGACGTTGTCCTTTAATTCCTCTCCCCTCAGCCAGTTGACTTCAGCTGGAATAAACATGCGGATGGAACGCTCAAGTTCTTCGACCACTCCCTGATTTCCTGTATCCGGTCAAAGGAGGACCCAGACGTTCTGGAGTTATTCAAGCTTCTGTCACTCTGCCATACAGTGATGGCGGAACAGAAAGATGGTGAGCGACCATCGCATTCCTCTTTATGTTGGTGGTGACTTGACAGAAGGTCATTATCATAGATCATACAAAAAAAAAAAACTTCTCTTCTCTTCTGAAAGAAAATGAAATGGCCGAAAGTGAACTTAAATGTCATTCATCGAAAGATCTCCACAAACACGACTCTTAAAGCGTTACGTTAACGTCGCCCGCGTCAAACCTTCTTTCACTTTCTCAGGTGAGCTTGTGTACCAAGCTGCTTCTCCAGACGAAGGGGCGCTTGTCACTGCTGCCAGGAACTTTGGCTTTGCCTTCCTCTCCCGGACACAGGACACCATCACCATCAGTGAGATGGACAAGGAAACCACCTACGAGATGTTGGCACTGTTGGACTTCAACAGTGACCGCAAACGCATGTCGATCATTTGTAAGTTTGGTCTCTCCAGAGGGGGAGGTTTTGGTAAAGTTCCAGTCATAGGTCACGCCGGTGTACGATTGCCCTGCGTCGTGGCTGTTGTAAAGTAATGCTGGGTTCTGATTGCACCAGTGAGGTTTCCTGATGGCCGAATCCGCCTCTACTGCAAGGGGGCTGACACCGTTATATACGAGCGCCTGCATCCTGACTCCAAGTACAAGGAGACTACGCAGAACGCCCTGGAAGTAAGACTTCAAACATTACAGCCCTCTCTGTGCTAGATTGCTTGGTGTCGGGAGCACTTGAGCGGAACGTGGGGGTTTTAACCTCTCACGGGGGTGTTTGGTGTAAAAATGTTTCTGCTTAAAACCAGCTGTACTAACCCGAGTCCTGTCCCTGTTTAGGATTTTGCCAACGAAACCCTTCGGACCCTCTGCTTGTGCTATAAAGACATCAGCAAGGAGGAGTATAATTCCTGGTCCAGGAAATATAAAACTGCCAGTGTCTCCATGGGCGATCGGGAGGCAGCACTGGATGAGGTGTATGAGCAGATCGAGAACAACCTTATGGTATTTCAGTTATGTTATCACATTTGACTGTTTTAGCGTTTCAAGCTACACAAAAGGCTTTTTCTGAGCTGCTTGTGGAAGTCTACCTTCATTTTCAATGGTCCAGTGATTTATGTATGGAACATTAATTAAATTAAGTCTTTATCCCTGCTTTTGTTAAATTACTGTCCTATGTAGAACAGTCCCCAATAGGAAAATTAGTTGTGTGTGTGTGTGTGGGGTCTTAAATGACAAGACCCACTGTTTCAATGTGCAACATTGTTTTGGGGTTGTTACACGTACAGGTGTTTGATCTCAGTGACGCGACAGGAACCTTGAGCTGTTTCAGTGTGTAACATTGTTTGTTTGGGGTTTGACAGCTAATCGGAGCAACTGCCATCGAGGACAAGCTCCAGGACGGGGTGCCAGAGACTATCGCCAATCTTGCCAAGGCTGACATTAAAATCTGGGTTCTCACTGGTGATAAGAAAGGTTGGCCTCCACCACAAGAATCCCAGAGGAAACAATTCTGATTTAAAAGTTCCCAAATCTCATTCACCTATTATGTCATAATGGGATGCAATTATAACAAATTGATGCTTATTTTTATTTGCCAAGTTTAAAAACAAAAACAAACTTGTAATTCTTCTTTATAGAAACTGCAGAGAACATCGGGTATTCCTGTAAACTTCTAACGGAGGAAATGCAGATATATTATGGAGAAGATGTAAAGTAAGTTTTGAATTGATGATACGCGGATAAATGTAAGAGTGGTAGTTTTGTGTTTCACATCACTCCGTGACCAATGCAGAGGTCCAATGCATTCTCAGAAAGCATGCAGGATATGGGATACTTTCTGAACCTTCCTTGCTGGTTAAGGATAGGAATGTTGGTGGGGTAGGGAACATATGAGAGAGAGCAGTTGTAACACGTCCCTAATGCCTTCAACCACCCCCCACCCCCTCCAACTATGTTGTGTGGCAGTGAAAAGCTCCAAAACCGACAAGCTAACAGGAGGATCCAAGCCCCTGGTATTGGCCGTCAAAGACAGAAAAAGGATCCGTTCTTCACCGAGTCGGGGAAGAATGCTCTGATCATCAGTGGAGGCTGGCTGGTATGTGCGTCTGCGTCTGCGTCTGCGTGGGGGAGATGGCATAATAACATAAAGCTAAAGTTCATGTTTTTTTGGCTGATGTATGGAGGTGAAAAATTGGAAAATTATTCTCTTTTGTGTATATTCTTTCATAAAACCAAGTTACACTTCCCAAATGAGTAAAATGTTTATATATAACTGTGATAAACTCAGTTTTGCTTGGTATATCTTTCCACGAGTTAAAAAGCCTGCTCACGGTGGCTTTGATTCCCGCAACCTCTCTACAGAACGAGATCTTGTATGAGAAGAAGAAAAAGAGACGACGCCTTCGTCTGCGCAGACTAGGGCGGAAGACCCAAGCGGTGAGCTCCCCGGACGGCCAGCCAATGAACGACCGGGAAAAGGAGCAGAGACAGATAGATTTCGTCGACATGGCCTGCGAGTGCAGTGCGGTCATCTGTTGCCGCGTCACGCCAAAGCAGAAGGCCAATGTCGTCAGCCTGGTGAAGAAGTACAAGAAAGCAATCACCTTGTCTATTGGAGACGGCGCCAACGATGTCAACATGATTAAGAGTAAGCCAAGCTCTGTCGGTTACAGCTGCTCTCTAACGCAATCAAAAACCAACTAGCCTATAACTATACTTAGTATAAGAAAAAAGTACATTTTCACATTCTTCCTCAAACTGAAATGGTTGGTATTGAGTAGGCCGAGTAGATTTGATAAATTCAGTTAAACCTGTAGAAGCGGGCGCGCGCGCACGTTATTTTGAAATGCCGATTTTGCCGACAACGCTGTCGGTGGTGAACTTCTCCCTCACTTCTGGGCCCCGCCCCCTTTTTTTTTTTTTTTACAGCGGCAGACATTGGGGTGGGCATCAGTGGACAGGAGGGCATGCAGGCCGTCATGTCCAGTGACTACGCCTTCGCCCAGTTCCGCTACCTGGAGCGCCTCCTGCTGGTACACGGGCGATGGTCCTACATCCGCATGTGCAAATTTCTGAGATACTTCTTCTACAAGAACTTTGCCTTCACACTCGTCCACTTCTGGTACTCCTTCTTCAGTGGCTATTCCTCCCAGGTGAGGGATCTCTCAAAGCACAACGTATTGCTTTAATCAGCTTCACAGTATAAATATCCTTTTTAAACTAATACACCCCCCTCCCCTTATTTAAATGAAGTTGCGTGCGTTTTGAAAAAGTAGTCCTACCTTATCTGATATATTACACAGGTTAAGACTTGATTAACATCTGTTTATTTGACATGCTATGCCTAAGGAGGGATTTGCCTGTGGGATGTCATGGATGTTTGCGTGGCATAAGTTGGTCTCTTATTCTACAGGTAGCTTATGAAGACTGGTTTATTACGCTTTACAACGTCTGTTACAGTAGCCTTCCTGTTCTTCTTGTGGGCTTGCTGGATCAGGTACGCTCAGACCTTTCTAAAAAATTAAATAAAAAATGGCTTGGCCCCTTATTTTGGGATAATTAAGTAGCGTCATCAGTCTAAATGGAAGATGTTTGTTAAAAAAAAAAAAACTCCCTGTAGTTTATTACCCTTTTGTGTTTCTTCTTCCTCCACTCTGCCAAAGGATGTCAGCGACAAGCTTAGTCTACGCGTTCCCAAACTGTACGTACCAGGCCAGCAGGGGTTATTGTTCAATTACAAGAACTTTTTCATCAGTCTGTTCCACGGCATCTTCACCTCTCTGATCATCTTCTTCATCCCATACGGAGCGTTCCTGCAAACTATGGGCCAGGACGGGGAGGCGCCCTCTGACTATCAGTCGTTTGCCGTGGTAACCGCCTCCTCCCTCATCATTACTGTCAACCTGCAGGTACACACCAAATTCTGTTCTTTCATTCTTCTGTCTCGGTTTGTTGTGTAATGTGCTGTCGTTAGTAGGACCAGAAATAAAAGGTTTCTGAACAAGAAAAAATATTTATTACAAGTGCTTGGCCAAAAATAAATGGGGGGGGGGGCATACTATTCTGACAATTACAATGTAATTCAGGATCTAACCATAGTTTTAACTCCTCCCATCCACAGATATCTCTTGACACGTCGTACTGGACATTTGTGAATTGCTTTGGAGTCCTTGGAAGCATGGCTTTATACTTTGGAATCATGTTTGACATTCACAGTGCAGGAATACACGTCATCTTCCCCTCGACTTTCACGTTCACTGGTGAGTACGTCCTCCAGCCTTGCCTACTTAAGAATCTACTGTACCCAAATGCAGGAAACGGCCAACTAAGAATGTGGGCACTGTATGCCTGTGGTAAGTGAGATCCTGAAAATGAATAAAATATTAAGTAACTGCAGTCTGGGGTACTTGCTTGGTGTTGTGCGTTTCATTTGTTTTGATGAACTGTGGTGATGATCAGACACTCTGCGTCTCCTTCTCAGGAGTTGCCTCCAATGCCCTACGACAGCCTTATCTGTGGCTGACCATTGTTCTGACTGTCGGAATTAGTCTGTTACCGGTTATCTGCATTCAGTTCCTCCACAAGACCATATATCCGTCTGAGGGAGACAAGGTAAATGTTGAATTGCATTCCTAGACTATAATGCGTATCACATGCATAAAGGTAATGAAGTGGAAGTCTGAAGCAATTTTCCTGTTAGAAATCTTGTAACTGTGTAAATGGATTTTCTTTACAACAGAAAAAATGCCCCTTTATATTCACTGGGTTAATGTTTACAGCCAGCGGTTCTGGGTGAGGTGTCGCAGGAGTAACTTGATATAGAGATGGGGCTTGTTCAGGGGCTAGGGGTCAGAGATGGGTGTTGCAGATTTAAAGTGGGGTAATAAATGTATTCATTTATAATTTATCTGTGCTGTCCAATAGTAACAGCGTTGCTGTGGTACCTTGTACATGTAATTTGCATCTTGAGTGGTTCAAATGATTCTATACCGTGTGAAATCATTATGTTCCTTGAAATTTCTCAGGTTCTGCGGAACAGGAAGAAGTATGAGGTGGACGAGGAGGTGACGGTGAAGAAGAAACCACCCACTCCGTTTGACCGCGCCAGGAGATCTCGTCGCTCTGCCTACGCCTTCTCGCACTCCCAGGGATACGCCGACCTGATCGCATCCGGTCGCAGCATCCGCCGTCGGCCAGCGCTGCGGCCCAGCGTCCAGGGCAGCGTCCAGGGCAGCGTCCAGGAGAGCATCCGGGAAGTACCGCTAGCCGAGAACAGCTGAGAACCGCTCCGTTTCCTGCGGCCCTTTTAGACTGTTAATAATTCAAATGCACACCGAGGTTGCGAATATATTTTTAATGTACGTGTACTGTATTACTCAGGATTTTATTTAAATGTCTCTCAGGATTTCTGTTACTGCTGATCACTGCGTATTTATATGCCATCGATGGACGGGGGGGCAGGACAAGACTTTGGAAGTTGGTGTCTGTCTATTTTGGGTTAAATGTTTATTGGTGAGCTGGCGGAAGTGTGCTCTAAGACAAAATATATGTGTGTGTATGTATGTGTGTGTATATATATATATATAGATGTTCATTTTTAATGGCATTAGTACTACTGTTTAACCTCTTGCCACGTCACAAGTGCTTGATCTGTTAAGGTCCCTGTCTTTTTCACAGTGCTTTGGGTTCACACCTTTCCGTTTGTCTTTTCTGTCACCGTCTCAATAAGGGGGGAAATGCATTCTTTCCTTTTTATTTGATATATCTGTTATATCTGTTAAACCCTGCCCCTGGACATCCTTTTTCTTCTTTTTGAACCAAATTTTTTAACTGCATGTGGTAATGAGTACAAGAAGTTGAGATAGTCTAACAGCTCTCCGTATCATACTTTTTCGTTAAAAAAACCGTGTTCTCCCAACCATAAATAACATTTTTATGGACCGAAAAGTAAGCTTCTCTGTGCTACTCAAATACTCTCATTTGGACAGTGTGTGATGATGGAAAATTGAATTATGTATATTTTAACTTGTTTGGGAGGAACTTGATACCAATTTTGTTAAACTAGCTCAGAGCTGAGTTCTGGTTCCATGTAAAATGCACCGTTTTAGACCTAGTTTTATTGCAAATTGGTGATCAGTGCCTCAAAGTAATGTTTTTATTTTACCGCTATGCATTACAATTTATATGAAATTTATTTCGATGTACTTTTTAATGGTTAAAAAGGTTTCTTACAAATATTTACATTATGAAAAACCTCCCCGCTTTTTTTTTTTTTTACAAACCTACTTAAAGGCTTTTTATGACTATAATTGTGCTTTGTAAAAATTTCACAAATAAAGACTATGAACAAATGGCAGTTGCTTTTAATTGCTTAATATTGACAAGTTCAAGACATCATATATTAACATGAACTGCTGAATCGCAGCCCATTTCTGCACAACTGTAACAACATAGCATTTTAAAATTTTTATTACCGGTTTTTAGTGCGTAAATTTGCTTAGTTGTTGCATAACTTTTACCACCAGTTCGTGTAGGAAGTTTTTTTTTTTTTGCATTCACGGTCTTACTAGTTGCCCAGTGCAAAGAATAAAATAAAGTGATTTTATTTTTTCCTTACAATTTGAATACCATACCTTTTGAAACCGTAAAAAAATAAACTGGACCATTCGGGATTCTGCTGGGATTTTCCAGTTTTGTGAATATTCAATATACAGGTAGAGAACGCATTTTGTAATTCCAAACCCTTTTAACATCAATTTGCTACGGATTACCCCCAGCTGTTCTGCCAACCACAAGGACCCCCTGGCACACGAAACCAAGCTTGGTTGGCAAAGAGAAAATCGACTGACGGGTAAATCCCCGAGAAGTCACAGATGACACATGCACTTAAACTGCCCTTTGAACTATTGAGTTATCTAGCCTAGCTGGCTTTTAAACATGCAAAGTAGGCTAGTCAATGTGATCACGCAACCTTAGCTAGTACTATCCACGAGCACACGGCTGAATAAAGCATGGTAGAAACACCCTAGAAGCTGAGGGGCAACTGTAATTGCAAACGTCGTACAGTGTGTGAGTGGGAGACAGTCCCTCGGAATAACGCGTCGTGATTTTGGCGTGATATGAGAAAAAGAAAGACGCGGCTCAATTGGGACGTCACTTAATATGGCGGCGGAATCTGCATCCAGTTGTCAGAGGACTACTGTTTACGACAGTTCATCTTACGGCAACGCGTGCCCGTAAAGCTGTGGAGTAATCAGCTGACAGGATAGACTGCAGTGGGTAATAAACAGAAGACCAATTTAAAGTGTTTTACCTCTTAATCTTTCTACATCGAATAAGGTTTAAGTACGGGACATGTTCCAGTAGTATCTGTCATTCGTAAGTAAAATATATTTTACTAATTCGCTAACACGAATGCTGCGACAATGCTGATGTATTAAGGTGTTTAATTATGGTTGGTAAAAATGTCAGGATAATTTGTTCACAACAATAAATAATAAAACCAGATCCAGTAACCTGGTTATTGTAATGTCGTATAAGATTGTCTTGTTTGACTAATTAAGAATTAATTCCCGTTAAGTGCTACAAATCGACGTTTGGCTATTTCTGTTTAGCTGTCCACTTAGCAGCTAGCTATGTTCTTATTGTAACGTTACCTTGCACATTAAGAGGACGGCCTTCAATGGGATAGAAGAGCAGTTGCTGTCATCTCACTACACAATGTTATTTACATAAAGTAATGAACATGGACGGACCGTGTCCTGGTGCGTTCGATAGCGATTTCTACTTTTTAAATCCTCTTTGATGGTTGAAAACGGCGGTAATAAGCACAAATTGTTTTAACCTAAACCGTCCTGCTCCAGAACTACTGTTGATTGTTTGACCCGGGGGGATTATTTATTTAACCTTGTTGGGCACCCTTTACATCATTTTGGTATGGTGCCTTGTTATTGGTCTCCTTTGATAAAACGCATGTAGAATACATTGTTCTGCATTTTCCCTTGGCGTGCGTGCGTGCGTGCGTGCATGCAAGTATGCATACATTATACTGTTTATCACCTTTACCGGCTAGCCAGTGGCTGTTGGTGTCAGAAATAAAAGCGGAATTTACCTCGTGTGTGGGCTGTTCCAGTTGATGTTCTCAAGACTATTGGAATTAATTTGAAAAATTATTACAGTGAGTAACGTTATCGCACGGAGGATAGATGACATGTTAAAGGTTAACAAAGGTTAAAAGACATCCACACGTGTTCATGTGCGGGACGATGCTCAGAACAACATTAGCATATGACATCTGCAATAAAAATGTTAACGCTTAAGTAAACTATTATGATTAAATTAGTTAGAATACAGTGGAAGCCAGACATAAACAACAAATGTGTTTACATTTTCAAAATTCAGAATGTATTTTTTTTGTGTAAAAATTGCTGTGTTTCTGTTTCAGACAGATTTTAACTTGGTGAATTTGACCTGGTGCCCTCCCCCCACTGGCCCCAGACTATTGTTTTAGGCAACAGTTCTACTAGGAGGTCATGTTGTCCAAATATCCTGTCCATCTCTTATTTCTAGGACGTTTACAGTAACGTTAAACAACTAATTATGAAGAAGAGTTCAGCTATATTTAAGTAGTAAATGCAATGGCAGTAAAAGGAAGACAATGACATCATAATTTGTGACTGGATGCAAATGGTCTTCAGGGTCTTTCTCCGTATTAGTTTGCTCACAAATCGATTAGGGACACGATGCAATCTTTTTCAGTTTTTTTCTATTTATTGAAATTTGGGACCAGAAAATCAAAATTGTACTATTACAACTTGCTGTCAACCATTAAAAGTAACTCATTCGTTTTTTTCCGGATGATCCACTGCTTGCTTGTTTCCATTGCGTTTTCCCCCCCTCTCCAAATACTTATTGATTGAGCTTATAGCCAGTGAATACAGACTGTCAGCTGGGTTCTAGTTCTTTGTCACAAGCGGTTATACAGCAGCTCTTCGCGGGCCCCATCGCTCACTTTTACCGGTCGAGGTTGAGGACACCGCGATAATAACCGTCGAGATGAAGCTGAAGTATATTGTGAAAATGAAGGCTGCGTTTCGGAAGCTGAAGTCTTCGCCGAAAATCCACGGGATGCTCAGGTACCGAGCCAGAGGAAACTCGGGCTCAGCAAAGTTCAGGTTTCGGATTGCTTTGCTTAACCTGCTCAATTAGAATGTTCTAGAAAACCTGGTAGAGAATATTATTTTTCCTGTTTTCGGTTTTATTTTATGTGTTGAGTATTGGAATGAGTGAAGCTGAGGAAAGTTAACTTAAAATGTTGTGGTTCACGATAGGTATTCTCTATTGCAACTGCTGGCCAGTACGCTGTAAATTGTTTTGTTTCACTTCACATATTCAATGAGTATTTTGGTAAATATGTTGTAACCTATTTTTGGGTCACCTATATAAGTAGTTTTGCATTATGCATTGGTTTGTGAAATTTGAAGGCGTTTATGTATATAATTCATGGTGTCCTAATACTTGAGGAATTAAGGTTGCATTTAGTCTACATTTGTAGATGAATACTTTGTAGACTTTGACTGACTAACTCATAATTTAAATAATTTGACATTAAGTTGAAACATGCTGTCCCTCTCGCTACAGTTTATCCTTTGGTTCAGTTCTAGCCGACTGTGTTAGTTCACACAAAATTACATTACAACCTTTAGACCAGTGGCGTACTATAAATGTACGGTCACCATTAGCTCTCATAGCCGCCACTGTGAGCGTGCTGTGCGTCAATAATGCATTAGCCGTAGACCGGGCGAATCAATCACTGGATTTCGTAACATCTGATGTGTCAGATATGTCTTGTGTTCCGTTCATAATGGAGTACAACAGAGGGCAATTGTTCTGTATTTAAATTTAATTCAAAGTGCTGTATTTTACAGTCACTTGCATATGGAAATCAGTTTTGCTAATACTGTTACACATATTTTCCAAGTTGAGTTTCTGCAACTGTGCAGCAGCACAAAAGTGTTTTGAAGCTAAAAGAAAGAAATAATCTGTGATTATGTTTTAGGGCAGATACCGACCTGAACTTGAGCAAGTATTTGATGAAACCATCTGTGTGAAGGGTGAATATACTGACCACGTGGGCTTGGAGTCGCATGAGGACTGTTTTCTCACAGTTGTCTGGACTTGTTTTATAAGGAGTTTTCACTCACCCTCTGGTGTTTTAAAGAGGAAAAATGTCTGCAGTATTTAGTGTTGTCCCCCGAAAAGAATGAAGTAATCCTGTATTTAGACATCCGCTTGAAATTTGTATCAGCATATTAAATTGAACTGCATGGACTGACATCCCTGTCCTGTAAACGTTGCTTTGCTGAGACTAAGACCCCTTTAAAACGGTGGACTCTGCAATTGACTTTAGGTGCAAATGTAAAAGCGCTTGAGACGGAGGGGAGTAGCCAAAAGCGGGCTTCTGGGAGGAATCCTCTGGGAGAAGCTGACCAGCCTGGATGTGGAGCGCAGAGAGGTTTTCACGGAGACGTGACGCCGGGTTGAATGGAGTGATTCGTGGAGGCAGAAGGATGGAGAAAGTAGTCCTGACCGCAGAAGGCACAAAGAAAAGGGATGACCCGTGATTACAGGGCGTTTTTTTTTGACCCGGCATCTCCAAGCAACCATGACCGCTGTCCGCTGCCAAGACCTCTTCTGTTTAGTTTTTTTCCTACGAAGGAGTGCCACCCGGGGTGTTTCTCTCTCCATCTGTTTTCGTTGTGTTTTGAGAGGGATGGAGTTAGAATTATATCCGGGCTGTTGGTCCCACTTCGTCTGTGTTGGGGGATGCGTTGCGGAGATGTACACCTTGTATAGCGTTAGCGTCAGCTATCCATATGTTGTTTTTGTAAAAAAACATAATTTGAAACATTGTCATCACCAGACGTGATGGAGTTAGGGTATAGTTGGCCTCTAGAGTAGATTTTGCTTACCAGGAATTATCCTTATGAAGTAGCTTTAACAGCCCAGTGTCTCTGATGGACTGTGTGTAAATCAATGGCGTTTAACATTTGGTGTTGCGTGTTAGTGGCAGAAAATGCCCTTTGGTTTCAGGCCTCCTCTCGATCTGTTTTACTGGCCTGTCAGGGGCAATCTGTCGTGCTGAGTGAGCAGGAGTCCCTCTCCCATTAACACTCCCTTCGATGTCTGGTTAATTTGGTTCCTGAATTTAGTTTTTATTGAGTGGTTTTGCATAGCCTCTATTTTATTTTTTACATGGGTTTATTGGATCACTTTCAAAAGTCCACCAGTCACCTGGGTGATATTTCACAGTCTGTAAATGCAAATTGTACAATAAACATTTACCTTGGCAATCTTCTTTTCTCAGACAGGTATTTCAGACAGGATCACACAACATATCCCAGACTGGAATGCACCAGGTTCTACTTTAGCTGACAACCTCTCAATTTACCCCAAAAGGTGGATTTGTGTGTACTGGGAAGGGGGGGGGGGTGTGTGTCTTCCACTCCATACTCGGGTAGCAGGCAACACTCTATAGAGATTTCAAAAGGTCCCTTTGTCCCCAGCAGTCAGTGAAGATTTCCCCCCCTACTTCAGAAATCCGAGTCACTGCACCACGAGTCACTGATGGAAAAAATTGCCAGAGGAAAGGGTCGTCACCAGATGCAGAGCTGCATTCAATCATGTGCATGGAGGTGGAACTCTTCAGTCAGAAGAGAGCCAACTGAAACTCTCCATATGAGACACTGGTGTTGTAACATATATATATATATATATATATCCCAGCCCAGAGAGGGGACTGCTTCTCAGCCTTGACAAGAAAGATTTGTTTTCCAGCGCAGGGTTGCTTCTCGGCCTTGATCAAGTGTAGCATCTGTCCTTATGGGTTTAATGTCTGATACGTCCCCCATGGGGGGGACTACATATTAAACGGATTTTTAGGACAGGGAGTAGGAGAAGGGGCTTGCTCCGTCCGCTCCACGCATCGGGCCGGTATTGCAGTGCCTCCGGGAGCGGTGTCATTTCCCCGAGGGGGATAAATAAAGTGCTACTGCTACTGTGTTCTACCCTGAGCTGATCATGGTTTCACCAGGGAGGAGAGACACGGCTCAGAAGCAGTGCGTGTTTGTGGTGAGCCTGAAAGTGTTTCGTTTTGTCTGATCATGGTTTCACCAGGGAGGAGAGACACGGCTCAGAAGCAGTGCGTTTGTGGTGAGCCTGAAAGTGTTTCGTTTGTCTGATCCAAAACGCATAACAACTCTTACTTTAAAAGTCATTTATAGAACGCTTTTTTAATATAACATCTCTTAAATATGACAAAAGATTGCCTTTACGAAGATTATTGCGTCTAACTCGGATTTCTCCTCCACAGTTAGCCTCTTCCTCTTCCTCTTCCTCAGCGAGCCTCGCCTACTCTATTCTCTTTTACTCCAACAGCTTGAGAGAAAGCATGTCGGGAAATAGCCTGGTGTTACCCATAGTGCTATGGGGCCGCCACGCCCCCACGCACTGCATCTCCAGCTTGTTGGTGATGGACGACCTGGCCACCATCGTCACGGGTTGCCACGACGGACAGATTTGCCTCTGGGACATGACGAGCGACCTGGAGGTCAGCGTGTGCCTGGTCGCGTTGAACTGTTGCACGCTTGGGTAGAGTCGGTCACGACCCTCCGGGCTTGAATGGATTTTGAGGGTAGACGCTGGAGAGCAAACGATTTAGTATGCCAGTCGGGCCAGGATTAACTTCATCTGTTGTTGAATTCCTCAGTCTCCACAGTGGCGCTCTGGTTTAGTATGCGAGTAGTTACCCCGTGTTTCCCTTTTTTTGGACCTTAGATAAGTTCTCGAGCTCTGCTGTTCGGTCACACGGCCTCCATCACTTGTCTGTCCAAGGCCAGTGCTGGCAGTGACAAGCAGTACATTGTCAGTGCCTCAGAGAGCGGGTGAGTACCCTGCCAGTCGATTGTACGGGATAGGGGAGGGGAGGTTGTACTCTAGCAAAGGGCGCCTCTTTAGCGCAGGGCAAGGTTTACCTGCTGTGTGGTAGTAACATATGCTTGTTTAGTAATTATTCCCCGGGTTTGACCAGTGTTGTCTCTTGTTGCCATTATGTAAGCCACAGACAGTGCCCGTTGAACCTTTTCCATTACTAACCAACATTGTATTTACTTTAAATGTGCAGGTTAGACAGTCTCAGACATGACAAGACGATGTCTTCGGGGTATCTCCTGTAATTAGAATGAAGAATGTAATTATGATTTTTTTTCGTTGTCAGAGAGATGTGTTTATGGGATGTCAGTGATGGGCGATGCATTGAATTCACCAAGCTGGCCTGTGCCCACACTGGGATACAGGTAGGTGACGTGGTAGGGCACTCCTCAGACGCAGCAACAGGAAGTGTGGCTCTCCCAGAGTGTGCTCAAAGCGGCTGCTTCCTGTGCCCAGTTTTACCAGTTCACCATCGGAACCCAGCGCGAGGGGCGCCTGCTCTGCAACGGCCATTACCCAGAGATCCTGGTGGTGGACGCCACCAGCCTGGAGGTGCTGTACTCCCTGGTGTCCAAGATCTCGCCCGACTGGATTAGCTCCATGAGCATGATCCGCTCGCACCGCACCCAAGGTCAGCAGCACCCCTGCCCTGAGAGGACCTCTGTCTTTGTGCGAGTGGGGATAAGTCTTATCGCCATGCGGGGCGGGGCGGGGCGGGGGGCGGGTGGACTGTTCACTCCCGGGCTCCTCTAAAGCTTTCGCACCGTGGGTCAGTCATGGTCACTAAGTTGTACTTAATTTTTGAAAGAACACGATAAAGGTATTATCTTTATTTGAAAGGCATATTAAAGCTTACCAATTGTAAAGGGTTGAATATCATTGTTGAAAACTTTCATGTGGTGTTTTGTCTTAAATAGCACAGGCTTTATGGAATGTTAAAATGACTGAAACCAGGAAGTCATTGAAAATATTGATACGTTGTTTGTTTTAAAAGACCATGGAAAGGTTCTGCTGGGGTTAGGAATAGTGTAAGCGAAAGTAAAAAATGTAATGAATGGTGTGATAGTGCTTTTTTTGTTGTTGTTTTTAATGCCTGTTTTAGAGGACACCGTGGTTGCAGTTTCAGTCACGGGAATATTGAAAGTATGGATCATAACATCCGACGTCAGCAAAATGCAGGTATCCGCTTCTTCGTTTGCCCGTTCCCACCTCAGTCATGAGAAACGCTGCACTGCAGATGCGTCACTGGGCGTTATTAGCGCCGCGTCAGTCAAGGCGCTAGCTTTGCCTGTTCGGGTAGCCGAGCACCGGCTTCAGGCCGCGTAGACGTGGTGTTCAGCAGCAGCGGCAGCGGCGTTCAGTGGTTCCGCCTTGCGTTTGCAGGACTTGGACCCCGTGTTTGAGGAGGAGTCCAAGCCCATCTACTGTCAGAGCTGCCAGAGTATCTCCTTCTGCACCTTCACACAGCTGGCCCTGTTGGTTGTCTGCTCCAAGTACTGGAGGGTGTGTACGCCATGTGGCATGTAAAAGATGATTTAAACTGTA
>JAOVYW010018236.1:0-34668 GCA_025775045.1 Hiodon tergisus | reverse complement strand
CTCCCACACAGTGGCCTTATAAAGGGGGCACCCTACTTCCATACAATGGTCTTATGAAGGGGACACCCCACTCCCTACGCCTTGTTGTTGTTTTTTTTTGCAGCTATGGCATGGTCTGAAATTTAAAAAAATCCAACGACCCAATGAAGTTCCAAGGCTTGACATATTAGCATAAGTACTACTTTTAAAAAATCGTTTGAGGGCATCAAATTTTATTCCTGGGGCAATATATATGGTACTCTGCAAAAGTCTGACGTATATGTAAAAACATTCTATAAAGTGAAGATGCTTTCAAAAATAATTTAATGAAATTCAGAACATAAAATAAATTCTATAAAGGACAATAGACAAAACAAAAATTAAAAACGGAAATACCAAAAATAAAATTAAGTGGGATTAGAGTGATTTCTTCATTAATTCCTTCTTTACACTCAGTTCGAAACATAAGTGATCATCATTATAATTTCCGTGTTTGGCTCTCGGAGGTTTACCATTTAAATGTCAACAGTAAGTGAATTAATCTGATGTCTGTTTGCGGATTAGCTTCTCCGCGCTCGCCCACAAACTCAGCCATATTTCCGATGCTAGCCTCTTCGCGTGGCTGCTCAAACTTGCCGCTTGTTCGTTTGCCCTCCGCTTCTGGGGACAGCCAAGCAAGTCGATGGGGAACACGGGTTTGTTCAGACAGGCATGGGGGTCGGGGGTTGAGCTGGAAGGCTGATATCAAAACACTGAGATTATGGCTATTAATTCAGCGCTACGTACGATGTCGAAACCGGCTTCATCTGGAACATGCCCCCCTTTTTTTGTTGTTTTTTTTTACTCCTGTCGTTTATAGCCTCGTTCCACAAACTGACAATTCTAATTGCGCATGGAATTGGAAAGGGCTAGCAGGAATTGGCAGAGATGAGGCAGAAAAAAACCCGCTAACTTGCTCAGTCGTTCGATCGGCCCGCCGTGTTCTGGGGGTGACACAGAGTCCACGCTGGCATTTCCGTATTGGTCAAAATCAATGCAAGAAGGAGGCCATTTCCACTGTTCCAGTGTAACTGGTGTATTGTCTCTGCGTTGTGTTTTTCTGAAAAAACAACAACATGCATACACGAAATTCTGTGCTGCTTCTATCTGACGACTTATCTCTTCCACGTAAACAATCCTATGCAATGTATAGCACCAAATGGAAACTCAGAGTATGGCCAATGTGCTGTGGCCAGCTAAATCTCACAATCACAGCCATGGCATCACCTACGTGTGGCATGCACTTGCTAACTGTAAAACTAAACATCAACATCTCTAACATAAAAACACCTTACATATCTGATTTTCCATACATTAAAGTCTGTGCTATTTTACCTGCAAACTTCTCCGTAAAGTATCAATTAACATGGAAAATAAATAGCTACGCTGGCCCAATAACGACATGTACTGAGTACAATAGCAGGCTAACATGTACAGTATATTGATTTCTTTGTTACGATAAGAACTGAAATGCATTGATATCGCACTATATTGGAAAGGGATCAAAAAGCATACCAACATAAGGAAACGTAATCGCAGTCACGGAAACTATTCACATTTTGTGGAATTATATAAAATGAAATGTATATAAAATCCGACACTTCACCAAGAAAACGTATAGCACAAAGAAACGGCTGTATTGTTACTTTATTGCTCCTCCGCAGAAACACTCAAATGACGTTCTTCTCTAGAAATTAACGAAAAAACAAATACCTTTTGGATCTGTGTCACCCTGTGGACGACGGTCGTAAAAAGTAAACAGGATGCTTTTATTAACAATGACTTAGAGAGGAAGGGGAGCAGGAAATTTAATAAACAGTAAAAGCAAAAGCAGGGACTTTGCTGCAGGTCAATTAGATCTAATACTGTCATTCCTCATTGGAGGCTTCAGTAACACGTTGTCAGATACAATGAAGTGATTGTGGCCTTCAGGTCTTTTGTCGTGAGCATTCTTTGTAAAAGGTTTATTCCAAGGTCAGAGCATTTTAAATGCCAACCAGCACAGGGTTGTAGACAGACATGCAGGAACTGGACTCTACTGCTGATTTAAAATGCTTCATCGATCTTGCACTGATCATTGTTAGCCTTTTAGAAAGCAATGCAGGTAGGTAGTATTTTTTTTTTTAAGCCTTCCCTGTCCGCGTGAACCCAGACCACATATGGAGACGTTTATCAACACGAAACTTGACCGTATCCCTTTAAGAAGCCAACTAGGTCACTAGCAGCCATTGAATTCCCACTGTCTTAGTTGAGCTGATATGATTGGTGCTGATGAGGTCAATTTCAAATAACTTGGTTCACGTAGGCCAAGTGTCAGTAGGCATCATTTACACACGAGTGCTCCAAAACAGAGGGCAGGAGGAGTCTGCTGGTAATTGAAAACTTGCACGCCTGTCTGCTGCAAACTAACTACACACGTCAGCACAGTAAAAACCACACAAACGTTTTTCTTTGCTTCAGTTTCCTATTCTTTTAGTTGCATTGTGCACAAAGTGAAAGGGTTTCGACTGAATAACACAGCTGTAAATGTAAAGTTATTTTTACAGTTTAGGTTAAAAAACATTTTTAATGCTGCAAAATGTATAGTATAGGGAAAATATTTTATATTTAGAAAATACGATACATTTATTTACAACATTTATTATATATATATATATGTGTGTGTGTGTGTTTATATACCAACCTTTTTATTTTATTTTTTTGAATGTGTGATGTTTTCAGATTTTTTTCCTCCAAGACAAGTATGCCATCAAATGATCTGAAATTAAATAACGTTTAATATGCATATATAAATATACGCATTAGATAGTAGTTTATTTATTAATTTTCCTCCAGCATTTCTTACAGAAGTGGTGTATATCTGAAAAGCAAAGCCTGCCGTAATTTTAAATTGCACATGACGTTCTGGTGAAAACACAGATGTTTTGAACCATCCTGTTTTTCTGGAGGTCATGAAACATGGGATTACATTGTTGGAAGGCAGTAGATTCCATGTAAAAGAAAAACAAAATCAATCCAAACCCAAGACAAACCATTTCAGGTTAGGACGCCCTGATGTGGGTAGAGCAGCGAGCAAATCATGATCTGCCGCACAACCGTAGCAGTGTGCTAATTGACAAAACATGTTGGGAATATATCTGAGACTGGCCTTTTCAGACTTTTTTGGGATAAACGGGCCCCCCTCTGCTGTACTATGATAAAGTGGCTTTTATAGAACAATCAGTCAGTCGGTTTATTTCTTTGTTTGTTTGTTTGTCTGTTTAATTGCATCATAGGTGGTACCCCTGTATTCCAAAGCATTCGGCTAGTGGGTGAATAACTAATAGGCTATGTGTAAAGCTGTTTCAAGCTTCATTAGGTGTCATTTCACTTCGTTTGCCGATCCGGTCCAGGAACATGCGTCAAGGGGGAGTTGAGAGGGGGCAGAGGCAATTGTGCTTCAGTCACAAGAACGTGTTGTAAGAGGGCTGTAAAAGGCTCTAGCCACTACTATTATTCCCCATCACTAAAGACAAATGTGTATATTCTTATAATGTTTATAGTCTAAGAACTATTATTCGTCAAACCTGCTGTACAAAAAAAAGGAATCTTGATATGTAACAGCATTTTCCGTTCAATATTCAATTTTCACTTTTATATATTCACTTTTAATTCAATGAATCCAATCTTTTAAACTTTTTATTTTAATTTTTTAATGATATTGTTTGAGTACGGTTGTTACATACTGCACCACGATATTGGGAATGCTCTTTGTTTTTGCAGTCATTTACATAGAGGACATAGTTGGTTTATCAGTTATTTCCCCTGCTCAGGCACCAGTAGACAGGCAATGAAATTAATTTTTAACGGCCTCTATAAGCGTCGACTAATTAATCACACAAACTGCTAATGGATGCAGGCACTGGCTTTGCCGTGATATCCCAGCCTTTAATCTCAGCAAAATGACTGTTTCATACATGAGTGCACAGCATCTTCAAATGACCTTCTGCTACATCTTCTCAAATTGACTAATTGCTTAATAACCTTGCCCTGAAGAAATTATTAGTCAATTTTGTAAATTCAGAGAATCTCGAGGAGAACGTGAGCACACTCCCGTGATACAGGTGTAAATATTGGGTTGCATTGCCCAATTGGCAGCAGCAAACAGCTTTGACCTCCATACACTTGGGTCACCATGCAATCCGAGGACTCAGTATCAGCAATTATGGGAGACCCCCTTCCTTTCTAACAATCTGTTCTTTGGAACTGTAAATACTCTTTGGGGACACAGAGAGATCACCGTGTGACTGTGTTTCCCTTCTCTTATCTCAGAACTGTGCTCCACCATCTCCCATATAAATTTAGACGCCAGCGGCGCAGCCTAAAGTAGGCAGTCTCAGTGGTAATGCAATGCATTGAAAGGACTATTAGGCTTTCTAATTATCTCTAAATGGTCATTGTTTTTTGCTTAATGAATCTCATCTCAAAATTATTGCGGGAGCAAAAGCTGTTGATACAGATCTTGCCTTTGAAAATGCTTGTATATTTGGTCCCTGGTGACATATTCTCTGCAAAGATTCAGCTCTTCATTTTAGAAAACCTTTTTTAATAAAGTTATTTGTGACACTAATGAAGATATAGCGCTGAACCTTTTTTTATGGTACATAAATAACCAACTGGGTGTAGTATATTTCTGGTGTGACTTGTGAGATGGACGTTTAAAATACTCTGTAAATACTCATGCACAATAAGATGGAGTCATTAGAGCCTGGACTCCCACTGTCCTTCACCTCCCTCCTTTCTCACTCCTCATTTCTCACTGGTTCCTTCTTCACCTTCTCGGAGCCAGCAGGAATAAAATCCCCCACAAGAGAAACCCTGTCTCTACACAGGGGTTACCGAGCAACACTCTCAGACTCCAACTGGTTGGGCTTTAACCATGTTCAGTCCACAGAGACCCCCCCTCTCACAGCCCATCTCCTAAATTATAACCCTTATAGACCTCCATGGGGCCTGGGGCCTGGGGCCTGGGGCCTTGTTGATCATCATCTGAACAGGAATGGAATTATGGAACTCCAAGTTCCGCCATCCGTTTTAGTGAATCTCTGCAACCAAGACAAAGCACGATTTTAATAGTGAGAAGATGCAAACCTCAGGTCCTGCAGGAATTCGGAACGTCAAAAACACTAATGTCCTGGTCTCCGGTACCCTCTCAAGCCCTATAACCTGCTCGTCTTCTCACGGAAACCCTCCTTTAAGATCACATGCTCATTCATGAAATCCACAAATGCATTTGTTTCAGAGTCTATAGATTTAAGCTGCGTTAGCCTGCCATTTTTGGGTATTTGCTTCTCTACACGTGCACTGTCTTTAGATTTATGAAGTTCCCCAGAGCACTTCCCGACGTGCCACGGAAGAGCTGAATTCTGGCTTTCATGATCAAAAACATAGTCAGCGTTATGTGGGTCTGTTGTGAAAACACAACGCTATGTGCTTCAGGTCTAGGTGGTCTGCTGGGAACACCGCGTTATTCAGTCTCATCTGCTGCCTGGTCAGGACACACAAGTGTGGCTCATTTCTGTGACAGATTTGGGTTACCATCTGGTAGCCGGAACACACGGTTTTAAGTAAAAGCGCTGTCTTCTCTTTTTTGGACATTAAAACTGGGCATTGTTCTACCAAAGCAATGATGAGATGATTTGAAGCACGGGAAAAACCAGACGTTAACAAAATGTTTACTTATAAATAAATGTAGCAATGTACAGATTGTCTTACAGTTTGCGTGGCTGACATGTCCTTTGCTATATGCCCAATGGTTCTACTAGCAATGCAGTAATATCTCTTAAGAATACATTCAATTCATTTGATCAAGATAAGTACCAAATTGATACCTAATTGTGGCAGAATTGTGTCCTATTTTCTCATACCCGTCTGAAAAAATCATAAATGCACACAGATGCAATATTATTTTCAGTCCTGCATTCATATTTTAGTGTGAAAAGATTTTATGCTTCAGTATATAGTTGGGGGGGGGGGGGTTACATAAACCGTGTGCACGAACTGAAATGCATTTCACCCTGCTCTGTGACATTCTTCCAAAACGGACCTACTGCTTAATTGGATCATAGCAAGAGGGCCAGAGCGACCGCTTCTCGAACTCATGGGAAAACGAGGAGGATTAATCGCGGTTCACGGCGAGGTGCCCCCTTTTCGCTTGATTAAGACACACCACAGATTGTGCTGGAACAGAACCCTACATGCTTGCTGAAATCTGCCCATTTTTTCCCCCCACTGTGCAGATTATCCCTTTGCTACGTTTATTATCCTGATAATAAAATGCCTCACCTGGGTGATGCGCACGAGGAAGGGACTATGTTCTAAAGGAGAGGCCCTTGAACCGTGCTTGAAATGAAGGCATTTGCACAGGGTAGGACGGTTGCACATGATGAGTATGATCACTGAAACGGAGACAGAAATACCTCAGTGTTACAAACGGTAAGGATCTGACCGATCACATTATTCCATTCTGCCAAGGAGGCCTTGCGGCCTGCTTCTTTAAGACTGGGAATTGAAATACTGGTGAGTTCCTGGAGAGGAATCACAAACCACACAGACCAGCATGGAAACCTTACCCCCTCTGTCCTGACGTGCTCTCCCCATGCACGCTGCCGCGGTCGTGCTGACTGAAATAAACTTGGACAACGTTTATAAATAACCTCCATCGTGCATTTCCATCGGAGGATCGGTGACAACAGAACGGTAGATAATCAGGGATCTATCAAGCAATGAACTTAATTTCCTTTCTGCTTCTGGCCGTAACGGTACACGGGGAAATTTACATACCCATCAGACGTGTAAATTACCTTTTACAATTCTAATACGCGTTACCTCCAGCCTGGTGTCATGGCATTTAAACCCGTCTCAAAAAAATCTCAGATACAGTTACATTATTAAAGTCTTACTGAGACAAACAAACAAAGGCATGGGCAAACACATGCCCTGTATCACTATACTGATTTTAAAAACCACTACATCTAGTGAAACAGATGCCGTGTGAAACAACGCAGATAAAATTCCCATACTCATTGGACATCAACTGCTACCTACATTGGCTAACTAAAGAATAATCATTTTATATTAATGTGTATATTTGTAAAAAAAAAAAAAAAAAAAAAAAAACCTTCCATTTATTGTTGTTTAAATTATTGTTATTTTAATTTTAAATTTTATGTCATAGCAGATTTTTTATTTTATTTTTACCAGGGAGGTAGCCGTCTTGCCTTTGTTATTTTAATTGTAAATTTTATGTCATAGCAGATTTTTTATTTTATTTTTTACCAGGGAGGTAGCCGTCTTTGAAATGAAATGAATCTGTTATTTTCCAAACCTCAGTTCTATAGCATGCAGTGAATATTAGTATCCTGTGGTGCCCGGGCTGGTTCAAAATTGAATCTGAAAAGAGATCACATTTAACAAAATTGTATTCAACAGGGTTTTTGTTGACTACCATATTTCTTCTATTCATAAAATGAAAAAGTTATTAAATACAATTATCAAAAGTTTGAAAAGCAGGTCGCCAAAATTTTGATTTGGTCCCAGCCAAAGTTGAAGTACAATAACTGTAACATAGTTTGTGATTTATAATACATTTTCCTTTAATATATTAACAGCTAAAACCTTTAATACAAATTTTCCTACACTGATTTTATCAAAAGCCATCAAACAATGACTATCCTACTATTGGTAATGTTCATTCATTGTTTTGAAACTATTTTTTGTTTGTTTATAAACCTGAATCTAATTTGAATTAAAATCTTTCAGTGGGGCCATTCTAAAGAAAAATAACTTGAGGTCTTTGTCAATTATTAAATCCTATAGATTTCCTTGATTTATTTAAACCTGTATATTCCCATTCAAATGATCCACAATCATGTTAAAAAACCCTTGGTAGTTTGCAATACATTTAACATAATGTCCTCCATCGTGCTGACATTTAATCCGGGCAAGCAACTGACAGATTGCGTGAAATATCGGTTTACCGTCCAGATTATTCCACATTGGTGACGTACATTGGTTCCCTTAGAGAGTAGGCTGAAATCAGGAGAATGGTTGAAGAGTTTTAGTTTTTTTCATTTAACCCTGAGGGGAACAGGGAAATAATGGAAGGTGAATTTTTCAACACTGCAGAACTGAGAATCTTACATGGGCTTGAATGATCTCCACAGCCATTCTGACATAGTTGGCAGCTGTTCAATGCTGTTTAGCCCTTAAAACTTACATTGGGTCTACATGCTGGGGGTTGGAAATGATTGCATCATTTAACTTTTGCGTACCGTTAAAATCCACGAAAGTACATGTCTGTGGAAGAAGTTAATGCGTCAGGGCAACTCTGGTCAATATTATATTGAAATGTGCATTCTCACTATTTAGCAGCATGTCTTACGCAGAGAGACTGCAGCACAGCATGAATGATGGACAACCACAGGTTCAAGAGCGTCAGAATATGGCACTAGGAGTACAGTGATCTACGGCACTGAAATACTGGAGTTTTGCTGGAAATAAAGCAAAAGCCATAACTTCTTCGCACACTCAACTCGGTCATTAATTCACCTCCACCTTACAGTGAAACCAATTAAATGTGCACATTAATTTGTTTATTATTCAGTTATGAATTAATCCTGCAACTCCTTGATTCCTTGCATCCCCTGACATTTAAATTAAATGTAAGTTATTTACTGAATTATTATGATAACCTCTTGCTATTTATTTATTTTATTTTTTGTAATAGCAAGACAGCTCATTAGCTTGCGTTTTTGCGAAACATTAAATCATCTAACAGCATGTCTAAGTACAGACCTGGCTGACCCTTCGTCAGACATGTAATATAAAATTTTTCCTAACCCTAACGCAAGTATGTGTATTACTACATATCAGCAAAACCGAGTAACATTATTATTATCTGTTGGCACAATATCGTATTGGCATTGGTGGCTAGATCGTAATATAAAAAATATAAAATATAAAGTCATGTTGCATCTTTACAAATAAATAATTCATTTCATTTCGTAAAAAAAACATATATATTGGTTTGGTAAAACCATCTTAACTGAAAATAAAATAATTATTTAATTTGACTACCGTACTACATTAGCATTTAGGCTACTTCTTTTAAACAGGCCAGATCTGCAACGGACTTCAGTATTTCACTGAATGTTTTTTTTATTTTTATGTTTCGTTCCACTTTTTTTTTCCATCTTTGCGGTTTCTTGGTTTCTTCCACTTTCATTTCAATGGATCTTTTTTTTTTCTAGCTTGAATAAAGAAATGTCACTGTTGTAGACTACATGCAAAATAATTATATGCCAGATGTCTGCCTAGATCTTAATAATATATTAAGGCCTTTTTTCATGAGCAGCTAACAAAGTGCTTGTAACGCCAGCGGCTTTGGTATCTCCAAATCTAACAAAAACTCAAAGCTGCGTCATAACGGAAATCGGGTCTCCCTGATCGAATTGGGCCGCGACCATTTGAAACAGAAGCGCAATGATTGGATGCAGCTAGAGAAACACATTCAGCTCGCTGGAATTGAATGGCGCTGAATGTGAACTGTAAACCTGCGCAATTTTCTCTTTGGCGTCCCTCCTTGAGAACACATGGGGTTCTAAATATTTACGTGCCAGCTATAATATTTGGCATCTCCTGCTTTTTCAAGTGTATAAATTAATAGACAGTGGATGCCAAATATTATAGCTGTCACACTGTAATATTTAGCCTCAGCTAGAATATTTGGTAACCCCCAAGTAAAAAGGCTGGGGTTCCTAAGGAACTGGTCTCAATTGATATTTAATTATTAAATCTTATTAGGTGTTATTGTGAATAATGAGAATAATATAATTAGATTAATATCACATCAAATAGATCTAATTTAATGCGATAAAGCTCTCACTGTGACACAGGAGTCCAGGAATATTACACAAACTCTAAAGATCCATTTACTTAATTAAATCCATTATCAAAAGGGCAGTTTTTGGATTTAATTCTGAAATATTTTGCACACATAACTAAAATTACTTAATCTAAATTTATAAGTGGTAGGTTACCTTGAATCATCATAGTCAATTTGAAGGAACTCCAATGATTATTCTCTGTTTAATTACACGTTTAATTATAAAGTAACATAAAGTAACAACAACGGTATTGAACAACTTTTGCTATTTTTACATTATTGAAATCACAATTTTTTTAAATGTACAACTATGAAATGGTTGCATAAAACAGTCCTTGTGTTTATTTATAACGTGGTTGTCTAATCTCTAACAATCCGGATTAGGAAAAATTATACAAATTGTAACATACAACTTGAAAAGTTACATTTAAATTTGTAATTTAATTTAAAATTTAAGTCAATGTACAGTAACATGTTCATATACTTTTACTGGAAGATAAGGACAATATAATTATTTTTCTTCACACAATATATGTTTATTAAAGCACAGGTGGATAGGTAAAGTCATGAATAGGTGATATCTCCACTCAAAAAAAAACACACACTCACGAGTCAGAGCACAAATAAAACCAGAACTCGCATACGGAACTCAGTGAGGAACTCAGAATTCTGAGGGATGAATAATTAATCGTATAACCTGTATATTTTTCACCTCATCTCTTCCCCTCCAGTAGCCTATAGAAATGATATACATTAAATTATTAATTAGTATTGTATCAATCGAAGGAATATGATTTGCATTTGAGGTGACTTAAGAAATTAGGAAATCATAGGTGGAAAAAAATTCACGGATGACCCACAAATAAACTTTGGATATCCAGATATTTTGAGTCGAACCTTCAGATGTAAGAGTAACCCAGTCGTCCCTTGTGGACTGACATCGGAATAGTTTCCATTGTCAGTATAAAATTGCACTTTCAGCAACGTACATATTTTAGCTGAAAATAAACTAGGCCTGACTGACCTATAGAATGTGTAAAATTTCAAATGTAAAAACGGGAAGCCAATTTAAAGAGAAAATAATATCTTCCAGTACAAACAGGATATTGAATAGGCCTATTACACAGGAATAGCTTTTTGAGAACGTCTCGTGAGCTGCCAAAAAATCAACTTTCTACAAAGCATGTTTATTAAGTATAACCGAGACATTTCTAGGCCTGCTTCTATTGTTTATGTTTTCTGACCTCCAAATCTACGAGCCGATCTAAATTATTCAAAACAAGCTCTTCCTCGTTGGCTTTTTAAAAATATTGTCTTATATGGTGCTGCCACCATGTGGCGGTTCAATTAACAAAGTTTAGTATCGCCTTCAGATTCTTTCTTTAACGTTTTTTTCTCATGCAACGGAAGAGCAGAACATTCCGCAAAATAACAAACTGTAACGTATTTTAAATTGTTTAACATATTTAAAATAGCTTTAATAGTAAGAAATGATTCCCCCTTTAAAATCCAGGGGAGTAGTTTGAACACAAAAAGCTACTTAAGACGCGAAAAATGTACTGTGAAAAATTTATATGAGCAACAATTTTGCATACATTTAATTCGTTTATCCTGTGGTTAATACCTTCTTTAAAAATACTACTTTAAGTGGCACACAGTTAAATGTGGTTTGAGTTAATAATAAAGTGTGGTGCACTGATGAATAATATGCTGCTCTGTACTAAATACTGCGCCTTGCCAAACGTATGCACCTCTCTCCAGCTATATAGTTGAATTGTGAATTATTTGCACATACCTTAAAAATATTATTTATATATATGTGTGTAAAAATATCCATATTGTTATGCATAAACACAGATTTGCCGAGCCGTAAAATCCAGTGTTAAAAACTGGGAGTGAAAATATGCAACATAACTTAACTTAACTTAACTTAACATAACTTTTTTTATTTATTAATGGGCTATAAATGGGATGATAATTTAGTATTTTAGCATTGGTTTCAGTGAGATCCAGACCATGTACTTGGAAACCTGTGGAGGGCCTTGTTTGTACCTTTTTCTGAACTGATGCCTGTTATCGTTATATGTTCGACCATGTTAGCCGTAACTCAAACTAAGGGTGGGACCAAATCACATCTTTGGCAACCTGCTAATCACATTTTAGTGTACTCAATAGCTTTTTCTTTTAATGAGTAGATTAAATAAGATATAAGATATGGGGAAAAAGCAACTTAGTACAATATCATTACATGCAATCATCTTGTCAATGCATTGTCCCGCTCCCAGTCTAAGCCAGGGCCTGTGTTGTTTCTCTCTGTAAGCCCTCTAAAATCGGCAGCAGTGTGTGGACGGAAAAGTACATATGCAGCGGAAAAGTCTGCAAATAGACAGCGTCTGTGGAATAGACTATCCTCACTCCTAAAAGGATCCGGGGAAAAGCAGGGATCGCGAGGGAGCCGTTAGACTGGTTATTAATGTAAAGTACAAAGTAAAAAATAAACCACACCACAACCAAAGCCATACTTCCGGAATGTTTTACTTTTTATTTTTTTACAAAGATGATTTTGAAACGTGGGAGAAGTTAAACGTTCTGATTTGGGTGGGACACTGTCACACCCCTGCCCGAAGTTCTTTATTATGTATTATGTTATATTGTAATTGCACATATTGAAATGAATACATTGACCATATTATTTTTAAACTGCATTTGTACAATTTTAATTTTAATTAAGTTTCAATCTGTGACTTTTACACACACATGCAAAAACCATTCTTAATTTGTAAATAGCAGTGCAATAAATATATAATAGAATATTGAAGAAGATATATGCTTGAACATATACATTATAAAAATAGAAATTCTAGCCATTTAAACCTAAATATAGTCATTCTGATAGGCAGTAGTAGTCTAAGTTATTTTAATGCAAAAAAAGAGTGTTCTCTCTTTGAGCATTTATTTTTTCTCAATGTGAACTCTAATGCAGTTAATGTCCTATCAGAAGACGTAGTGCCCTGAGACCGTACCATTTCTGAAGGTGCTAACCTGTCTGATTTCCTCCGAGTCCCCGCCCGGGACAAGGGCCGCTGGCAGCTGGCCGAGTTGAAACCATTATTGTTTCAACTTCATTATAGATCACAAATTGAAGTGAGAGCGATTGTCAAAGCCCGGGCGTTTGCAGTTTGAATGTTCGGGCAGCGGCCCTCTCGGATCTGTTTTCAATTTGTTCTGCCCTGCTTCCGCCCCCCCTTCGTCCTCAACGGACGTGATCTGGGCTGACATGGATGTCCCGCGTGAGATCGATTTTCGGGATATCAACAGTGTGCTCCGGGTTGGGCCGCTCCAAATGAAACACATGTGCGTCAGTGACCACACAAATCATGCAACTTAATAAACACTCAAATGAGAGATTGTTACACTTTAATTTCTAAAACCATCACATAGCCAAGAGCAGAATGCTGAGAGAATCACGGGGACTGTTCTACGCGTCTATTGAACAGGAAGAATAAAACACAGCTGTTCTCTGTGCAGCAGTGCTAATTCTTCACCACTTTTTACATGACTTCAGTTCAAACCACTTCATTCATTCGGCGTGTGCAGTTCAGAATTTGCATGGCCAATAGTTTTTTTGTCAAACTGAATGTTTTGAGTTGTGAATTATCACAGGTGGACACTGGCAAACTGCAGTCCAGATTTTGGAATCTACCTGAACACTGCAGTCATTACATTCAGGTAACGATGGTTGCCACTTTTGAGAGCAGACAGGAAACATGCATGTTAGTAAGCTAGGTACTTTCTGACATAAATAAATTAAAGATTTCTCCTGGTCTTTGTATTCCAAAAATATTTTTAATGCAGCTATTCATGAGCGATGTTCACTAAGAATGTTTGCATGCAAGTCTCTGATTGCATGAATTTGTTATTCATCACTGAAACTTCTGTTAAGTGTGAGGTGAGTTTTCAAAATGTTGAAAGCGCTATCAATTGGGAAAGAATGTCTATTAATTATAACAGGTAGTACTCCATTTAACTGAATTAAAACATTCCAAGCTGAATTTCTAAATTAACTAATTTTCTGGAGAAGAACACATCTGAACCAAAATAACAAAATACTGAAGCAACCTAGAATATCTCAGCCAAGTCTATGGAATTAAGTGTATATCCGGTACTCTGTGATGACTTCACAAAGCCCTGTTCACGCCTTATGAGCATGTTACAGACATTGGGCAATCTACAAAAAATGCTGGCAGTTAGTGGGAATTAGAAAGGCTAAATAGCATTCACTGCGGCTGCTAAGAAGCCCTTCTGAAAAAGCTTTCGCCACATTTCATTCACATTTTTACAGTGTTGTTATAAAGGGGCATAGTGGCTGTTCAGGGGGAAAAAATATATATAGAAAAAAACATGACCATCTGTTTCACGTCTTATCATAAACACACACAAGTCTGTGGCTGGAGAAAATGTATATACTAGGGGCAACAGAATGAGAAAACAACCCAAAACAATGTCTGATGAAGTCTGTAAAAAGAACCTTCACGGTCTGAGGACGGTTTAAAATGAGGCATTGTTGCTTTGTGATCACATCGACGCTCAGCAGACAACGCCGTTGGTCAAACTCTTCCCGGAGACAAGTTTGATGGTTGAATCTCAGCGTTGTGATTGGATGGGGAGAACGACGGAGTTTCGTCTAGCCCTTTCATGGCGACGGTTGTCCCTTCCTTAAGTGGGCGCACAACTGGCCATGAGCTGAAGAGAAACACCGTGGTAATATGAACAAAATAAATTTAGGAATCAACCCAGCAGAGGGACTGGGTATACCTGGGGCGAAATGGGGTGATTAGTCACTGCTGTCAGGCTACCTGCGGTCATAAAGTGAATTTGAGTGACAGGGAGCTAATGGGGTTCCTGTCATAAACTAAAGAGGAATGTCCGGACCACAGCACGCACAAAAGGAACTAAATATCATTTAGCTATTCCTCCAGGCGAGCTTTGGACCTAGCATGACTGGAGAGCAAGGTTCTCCAGTCTTCCAAGCCTTTTTCTGTCTTTCTTATTTCTTTAATTGTTTTATTTATTTGTAAACTTTCGTGCAGCCTCTGTTTGGGACGTGGACGGGCAAGGCACAATTACCTGCAGTTCTTCTTGTTCTTTTTTGGGGTTTTCTGGGGTGTCTCTCCAGGCTAGCACCCCTGGGGGCGTGGGTGATTTAACACTTACTGCAGGAGACGCTCTGTATTTTCCCGGTCTATTTTATCATGGGCGGATGTAGTTGGTTTTGGAGTGAAGCAAGTCGCAGCGGGTTACGGCAGCCGCCTTCTGAGAGGACTGTTGTTAAACTCCGCTGTCACTACAAGACGTCACCACTCATCTCTATTTGTCTGTCCATCTCCTGGGGCTCCTCAAGCGCTGCATTTAGGAGGCGAAGTCCTCCTGCATGTTCTGAGACCTTTGGTCCGAAACGGAAGCGATAAGACGAGACAGATGTCCTCTGCAGCGTAAGCGTAACTAAAGCGCAGTAAGTCTGATTTCTCCACCTGTCTGATTGAGCTGTCGTGGAGCTGTGTGTGTCACAGTTACCGAGTACAGCGTTGTACATGAGGCATCTCTCTCACCAGGACCATGGCCAGGAATGTGGCTAGGAGGTGGGCCTTGACAAAACTTAGATGACCACCTAACTCTCCTGTAGTTCAAAATAAACCATTATTGATTGTTACTCTGTCGTCTTTTTTGCTTAGGATATATACAATTAACCATCGCTAAGGAAATATATGCTAACAAAGATCCAGACAATCAAGCCGTACCCAGACCGATAAGATTACAATATCTGTTTGCTTAGCGGTTCAATTAAAAGGTTATTTAAGAAAAATTATAATACCATTTGTGCCCTGGCCAGTGCCCTGTGTTAATTTTATAAATCACCACAATAAGAACAATGGCAATATGCATGGTTTAAAAGTGACAACTTGCAAAGTCTGACAAAAATGATGATCTCAATTTATTTGTTTGCTATGACGCCATAGTTGTATCAATATGAAAATAACTTTGGAGAAAACAACACAAAACCATTCCCATCGCACTGGTTTCTTGTGATGCTGGTGGTCATCTATTACTGTAGCCTGAACTCCACGAATGGTTCTTTAAAATAGCCCAGTAGGGACTGTCGCTTTGCCATATTTTTCTGTTAGGATATAAAAACTTTTTGTGCAAAACTTTTCCATTTCCGTTTCCATGGCGAGGGACAGACTATTTAAAACTGCACTCAGAAACAACGCTTCCTACAGGCCGTTTAGCATTCAAACATTCAGAAGTGCTTTCTGGAAGTAATTTAAAACAGTCTGAATTCTTGAAAACCAGGACGAAGTAAATAGACGTCGGACACCCTTGTTCAAATACCTCTAATGAAGTAACTTGGCCCTTTTACATTTATGGACGGAGCAAACTTTAGCATAACAACTCTCAGGAGTCCATGGGAACAAAACTCTGTACAAAAACCAAATATTGATATATAAAGCTTGTACCCTTGAAGAAATTTTGTGTGTTCCTCCAACGGGATACCTACAGGACGGGATACATACAGGATATCTGTGTGGTAACTATAAGTTGCAAAGCTTCATGTCTTTGAACATAAAGGCAGTGGACCATATGTATTTAAACCCAAAACGAGGCCCTGATTGATACCAAAATAACATATTCTTCCCCCAATTTAAAATCAACACATTCCATCGTATTATTATTGCCAGTACCTATAAACCTAATTGCCAGAAGCTCTGAAGATTAACTAGTTAGACGAGCAAGAGGCAGCTCACAACAAGGTTAGTTATAAATCACATGATATAAATTAGCAGATGCCGTCCTCCTAAGGGACTTACACAACCGTCAAGGCATGGAGCTTTTGAATCCAGCCGAGGACAACAGATCGAGCATTAACAGTAGCAAAATTAGTAACAAAAGATGCACGCAACGGTTACTCTGGGGCTTTCGTGATGGGGGTCCAAAGGCCAGAGGTGTGTGAAGCCGCGGCACTGGTCGGTAATGGATGATACACGGGGGGGGGGGAGAAGCACAGTTGTGTCCGATGACGTTTGCAGTGCGCGGCCACCTTCTGCTTGGCAGATGCTCATGTGCGTGCAGCTGGGCGTTTACCGAAGCAGCTGAGACAGCAACCACAACCGTCATGTCCCAAGCCCGGTCGTGGAACCGTCACTCCATCTACAGCCCCAAAGCCAACTACAACTCTTTAGTTACACGTTACTTGTAATGTGATCATGTGTGAACTGGGCTTGCAGCTCAGCCATCTCCTATTGCAGTGGGCTGGGTTGGGTAAATTTCAGGAGGAAAAGTGCACTAAATCTGCCCATGACCACATGAAATTACTAAAATAAATTAAAAATGAAAAAACAGATAATAATCCGAAAAGTTTACAGCAGGATGTGTTGCAGGGGCAGATGACCTGACTTAAGCAAGGAGTTAATAAATAATAAAAAAATTATTAACACAGATGATATTTGCATACTCATATGTGCAGATTTAAGAAATGCCCTGTGTTGTTTGGCCGTCTCTGTTTCAGTAAGCCCAATCATATGCTTCTATTTAATTTGGGGTATTAGATGGCAGTTCTAAGCACGGACAGCTGTGCTATCCAGGGCAGCTGCCATTTTATTCCACTGTGAGATTTCAGCTGTTTAATTGTTCATTTCCAAAACACTTGCATTGTTCAACAGTGGCTATGAGTCAGTATAGCACCTGTTCAAAGCATCTGTCTATATACCAATTATCTCGGTATCACTCGGCGATGAAGCCATGTTTAATTAATAGAGTGCACCAGGACGCTGATGATAAATACATTTAAATACCCGCCATGTCGCTGTTTGGCGTCTATGCATGGTGAAGGTTTTTGTCCGTGACAAGAAACGTGCAAAAACCAGCGACATTCAAAGACGTGACATCCTTCAACTGGGCCACAGCAGGGTCAGCATGAGTGTCACATCCTGCAGAGGATTACAAGGTCACAGATGCACGCTTGGTGCAGACGGAGAAAACCGACACGCTGATCTCGGTGCATTTTAAGCGCAAGGAATCGTCCGCTTTCACTGATGCCCAAGCGCAGTATAACGGACTGCAAGCCCCGATGCTCTTTAAGACCTAAAAACGCTTCAAAGTGTTTTTGATTGAAAAAAAGACAGGCCCGCGCACTGAAAGCGCGATAACCGCGCCCTTATGTTGTCTTTTTCGACAGCGCGCTCCCCGAGTCGTAACTCGATCGCTGTGTCTTTTTCACAGCCGCGCAGATTTCGGTCGGAGCAGCTGAGACAGCTATTGGGTTACTTTAGCACTTCCCCTGGCCCATTACAGAAAGTCTCTTTATGTTCTACTAAAAGCGGATCATGTCAGTATGCCCCGGAGAACCGGCTCCATTACACAGGGAGATGCCGGCTTGTCAATATCAAATATTAATAAGTTGTTCCCTGCTTGTTAATGGGTTTATGTTTGCAAAATAATCCTCTCTCCTGTCCGGGGCATCGGCCACTTTTAACCGATTCAGAGGCGGTTTTGACCCTGGATTCCATGGGGACCTAATTGGAATTATGAATATTCAGATTTCATTCCCAGAAGTTACACTGCTACGGTTTTCTTGATCATGCATTAGTAGATTTTATTTCCATTTTGTTGATGGTCTCGACTGATAATTGAGAGTGAGAGATGTTTTGTTTCAAGGTTTTAAGGTTATCAGAATGAGTGAAGAGTAAATTTGGTGATAACCTGGGCTACTCTCCTTCTGCAAATAAGGCTCACCGCGGTCTGCTACTGTTATCCCACGTCTCACTCACTTGGTTTGAATGGTCTGCCCCCTCGCCCCCCCTCCAGTTCAACAAATGGTACCAGCAGCACTGTTGTCTGCCCCTGCAGCTTGGCAGTCTGCACTTGTATTAAACAATCTGCCCCTATAGTTCTACAATATGCTCCTGCAGTTCAGCAATCTGCTCCTGCAGCTCAACAGTCTGCTCCTGCAGTTTATTAATCTGCCCCTGCAGCTCGACAGTCTGCTCCTGCAGTTTGGTAATCTGCCCCTGCAGCTCGACAGTCTGCTCCTGAAGCTCGACAGTCTGCACTTGTATTAAACAATCTGCCCCTATAGTTCTACAATATGCTCCTGCAGTTCAGCAATCTGCTCCTGAAGCTCGACAGTCTGCTCCTGCAGTTTAGTAATCTGCCCCTGCAGCTCGACAGTCTGCTCCTGCAGTTTATTAATCTGCCCCTGCAGTTTGGCAGTCTGCTCCTGAAGCTCGACAGTCTGCTCCTGCAGTTTATTAATCTGCCCCTGCAGCTCGACAGTCTGCTCCTGCAGTTTAGTAATCTGCCCCTGCAGCTTGGCAGTCTGCTCCTGAAGCTCGACAGTCTGCTCTTGCAGCTCAGCAGTCTGGCCCTGTAGTCAGGGTTACAATAAGGGGGGTGGCAGTGGGTGAAATCAGGGCCCTGATAATTTATACTGAAGATCTCAGCTGCGACCCCACATGCAGTCTGCAGATGTTGTGGAACAGCCTTTGGATTCACTTTTCCAAAGGCCTACAAGGAGTGTAGTCCACCACCCGCCTACACAACCACAACCAGCACGCTGCTTTTTCAATAACTACTTGTTCTCTCAGACCCTGGAAATAAACGCAATGACCAGTTCTTCGCTTTCCGTATTTGGTATCATGACCCCGTAATCTTAATAAATGCGTTGAATGCCACTAAATCCAAAAATCCTTCAACGGAAGAAGTTTCGTCACAAAAACCCCAGTATTGAAAAGAACGCCAGCTGGAAAATGTCTTGACTCTAAGTACTGCCTACTGCCTTAACTAGAATATTTAACACAAACATATTTAATACAAACATATTTAACACAAACATATTTAATACAAATATATTTAACACAAACATGAAAATCGTGAGTTCAACGATGACCGTAGTGCCAAGAAAGAAAGCATTTGTTCAGAGACTCAGATTTTGTTCAGATTTATGTTTATGTTTAATAATTTAACATTCTGGATGAAGCAAATATTGCATCAGTCTGCAAATATAGATGCAAATGTATTGATTTTGCTTGTTTATTTATGGGGTGAAAAGTCTACATCTATTCGAAGACCGAATGCAGGAATGTGTCACAATTCTTGTGTGATGTTGTGTCTTTTGATTGACTGTCTTTGGGCTGCAATGAATGTCTTTTGTCTGTTCTCGATCTTGGAAGGACTTTTCCTAGTTGCGTCGATGGCTTCTGGTTGTCTTCACATCACGTTGCATCCGACAGTATCACCATCAGTCATATTCCACTCGCAAATGTCGTTCGCCACCTATGTGTGCACGGAACGAACGAGACGGGTAACCTGGGAGCTAGGCCTCACCTGGAGTGGTATGACAACACTGAGGTTGAGAATCTCCCCCTCGCCATTGGCACGTCTGTGCGTGGCTCGCTTTAAACGACACAGGAACTGCTGTGTTGTGTGGCAGGTGTGCGTGATCATTTTAATATCAGCAGCAGTTTCGAATGAAGCACTGGAGACTGCTTTTTAAAGTCCAAGTATGATTCTACTGGTCCCATCCAGCTTTCAAGAGCTTGTGTCCAAAGAAAAAATCAAGGCCCGTCATTATATGATCACGTGACGTTTGATGCACTGACACAAAAGGGTGAGATAGCTGAAATAGAGAACACAAGCTGCCTTCATGATGAATAAATATTTGTTTGTTTGGTTTTCCTCCCAATACGTTATGTCATTCCCATTTCCTCGTTCAAGTAACATTGGATAATGTGTAATTGCTTAAGTCTCTTACTTGGATCATTGAAACTACATGGATTTTATCAGTAGATAAGCTTTTCTCATAATAACAATATTAAACAAAATCATCTTCATCTGTAAATTATGGCTGCTTTCTTTATGCCCACGGTGCTTTTTCTGAGAGTTAAAGTAGAGTTATTTAATTTAAGGTCATTAATTACAGGATATATTGTCTAATCACTGTCTGGTGACTTTGGTGAAGCTCGGTTGCAATCAGGTTTTCTAATTCATTACTAACCACTTAGAAATATATGCATCAGTTGAGCTTTTAATATTGTCTTAACAATCTCATCTTACATCTTACGCACTGTCATTTTTATTCACCCCAGAAAAAGAGATGTTTGGGCTAATTGAAACTGTGGCAGAAACTCCATGCATCAATACGCTTATCATCTGCCTGTCAGAGCTCTGAAGTTTTTATAGCTTTCAGATTCATTACAGATAAAAATCACCAGATTTGTACAAAGCGCTGTCAAAAACAGAATTTTTTTTTTTTTTGAGGAGCCCAGTGAAACTCAGTCCCAGACCTGGCTTCAGAATTATATATGTCTCTCATAAAAAGTTTTTAAATCTTTGGTTGAGAATAAGCTGATCGTACTGTGAATAATTTTGAATCCTACTCTTTTTGTATGATAATATATCCTTACAGCTCTAAAACAGTCTGCAACAAATTGCCCCCGACTCAGTAATGCAAGTAAAAGCCATTCGGGGGTTTCAGAACGGGATAATCTCAAGGGCTTTTAATACACTTTAAATTCCGAACGCAGTGCAAGAAGGATGGGGGTGGTGGGATCAGGATTGCCACAGCAGGAGGAGAGGTTTTTCAACACTGCGCGGCAGATATTGAGATGATTAAATGAGCAGTGTGTCAAATTCGTGCGCTATTATCCCCCCTTTTTTATCCAGCCCGTTTCAGACGCAGAACCAAGGTTTCGTATCCAGCATTGCTGGTGTCAGCTGAATATTATCCAGAACGCTGAGGGGAAAATGGGTTGAACACATTTTAGTTTTCTTTTTGTTTGTAATGTGTATTTTAAGTCGCTTTTCTCTCCCCGGTGCACATCAGAACGTAAATCCTCATTAATGATGTCAGAAGCTATATCTCATAGTTGTCTTAAAAGTCGCAATTCTTTTTTGGTGTTTAGTTTATTATGTAGATCGGATACCTCTGCACAGTCCCAATGCCTGATAAATCACACAATACGTGTACTAAAATAAATGATGTTTTGCCCATAATACTGCTAAAGCTTAGTTGGCAAATGTGACATTGTCTGTCTGAGCCACAAGTAAAAGTGCTATCCCAGCAATGAAAAAGTATGGAGATCATTGAGAAAGTTCCAACTTGTACAGAATTAATTGATTTCATCCATATCCACTGGATTTTATTAGTGCAATAACACCCATGTTATAAGTATTCCTGACTAAAATAAAACAGACTTTTTCCATTTCTAATTCGATGTTGAAATATTTGCGATTTCTAAAGCAAACACTTACTCTGATAAAGACAATCTTAATCCATTTTCAACGCAGCTTATCTGTTCCGCGGGGGAAATGGCCAGATAAGAACTGAATTCACCACAAATGACATCAACCTCAGACAACCCCTGACCCCCTGATCGTTTGAATTATACATGCCGCTGCTACAACACTCCTTCCTGTCTGATACAGGAAGGCATAAATTAATAAAAACGTAATGCATGTTTCAAACACGTATCAAGCTATTTAATCAAAATGATTGATGATGGCATTTATGATCCTCTCTATACGGCCCATCATAGCGTTGAGTCTTAAAGAGGACAAATGAACTCATTACTGCTCAAACCTGTGTTTGTCCCCGTCTCGGTCAGGGGGAACACAGAGTAACCACGCCCTCATCTGATTCTTCTTCGGCAATAATAGAGACAGTGCATCGTTATAAACGTGCATGCCCATATAAACCCCCAAGCTGCAGTAAGGTGAATGGAAATTGTAGGGAGCGGTGCTGTAAAGCCACTCTCTCAATACCTAAGCGAAAAGGTATTTCTTTTATTTATTTATTTTAACAATATTCAACACAAACAGAAAGAGGAAAATGGGAATGAATCCTGTGAAGTCATACGTTGCTTTACTATGTCCATAAATTTGAGCAAATATAACATCCATATATGCAGTTTCATTTGTCAGCAGAACTGCACACCATTAAAACAGCTCTTAATATGAGCTAAAAGTCTAAAGTAAATTTTTGCTTTACAGTAAAACGGTGGCTAAATATCGCCACCTAGTGTATTCTAGTTCACCAACCCAACATTACGGTGGGATCTTGTGAAGACGTGGGTCCTGCTCGGCTTCACAAAACAGACCCGGTGGCTGGAGGATACAAGATAAAAAATCATTAAACCACGCATGACGGCAACGACGTCTGCCCGGTAACATCAGGCTGCGACTTGACATTTGATAGCGAGGAAATCTACACGCGTCTTTCCAACGCCACCAGACTGCTGCTGTCTCGTACAGTCGTCTTCTGATTCTCGCGCTGCTCATTCGAGCTTTCCCAGGAGATCCTCCACCGTGCTCCAGTTGCCCTTTTAGCTTTAATTATTAAAAATAAGTGGAGCAAGCATTTCAGCCTTGCCATGCGTGACACTCCTGTCATGGATTATAAATCTGTCCTCGGGAGGACGGCCAGTGACAAGCTCTGTAAGAAAGCAGCATCATTAGCAAAAACACATTTCCCGGCCACATTTGGGGAGAAATGTCTATAAAGCCCAGATAGCAGATGGCGGGTTTGTGGTGGTCCATGAGAAATGCCTGCCTGCCGCATCATTATGGTGTTAGTTGGCCTGCTGGTGGCACTATAGCAAACGTTTGAAAATACAAAACACGGAGAGCACAGAACTCTTTTTGACCTATTTGACTTAATCAAAAGTTAGGTTATTTAAACGACGATTTAAAAGCAGAGGCATAGATGAGCTAAGTGTGCTGTCTCGTAATAACAAATGACCTTTGTCTCTTCCTTTACAGCCAAAAAAACTGCAACAGCTCCCCAAAACCACATTTTACAGTAACATTTTAGTCCTTTAGCAGACTCTTGTCCAGAGCAACAAAGTGCCAGAGTTTAGGAGTCCAATACTATAACAGAGGCAAGTCAAGAGGAGATGCTATTCAAATACTCAAAACTATGATCATGTTCTTTGTCACCCCCCAGTTGAAAGTAGTAATTTGATTTATTTACAATATTTTAACGCAAGAAAGTAAGCAT
Organism: Hiodon tergisus; assembly: GCA_025775045.1. Taxonomy (NCBI): domain Eukaryota; kingdom Metazoa; phylum Chordata; class Actinopteri; order Hiodontiformes; family Hiodontidae; genus Hiodon; species Hiodon tergisus. Next base: position 10,675 of record JAOVYW010018236.1, on the reverse strand, counting down.
AAAAACAAATGCGAAATTAAATGTTTACATGGGTGCAGCCATTGTTTTACAGGAAAACTATATTGACAATAACTGTGGACATTTTGATAATGTGTTCATGAAAGACATGAAAAAAGGTGTCGTTTGTATCGGTTAAAAACGCTTAGACGAAGATACAAAACAATGGCCCATCACATGGTCGCCTGCGGTAACGCGTACCTCATTAGTGTGAGACACTTGGTGGGCATTTCCTTTTTCCTTGCCCTCAGAATCCCTTTCCTCCTTGTTCTCTGTGTTGTCTTTGCCCCCTGACCTGCCCCATTTCTCATCATCACCAAGGAATGCATAGCTGACCACTTTATAGGCGTAATTTAGTACCAACAGTATTAAATGTGTTCAAGAATATTGGGCATGGATTCATTTTGTTATGGAGATTTTGCTTTGAGTTTGAGGAACAAGTACTATTTCATTGAAATTCGGACAAGGATATGTGTAATTACTGTTTTGAAAGAATGCGTTCAATATGTGCAATATGGGTGAATAGAGAAATAAATGGTAGTGTTGTGCAATTCATTATTTTTGTTGTGTACGATTTGATTTTGGTTTCATGAATTTCGATTTAGCAACCAATTGTGCAATTTAATTTAGAGAATAAATTGGGACTAGACGGCCCGAGAGTAAGGGTCGGAGCCTCCATACACCAGGGTCCTGAATTTGAATCACGCTCGGGTCACTTTCTGTACAAAGTTTGCATGCTATCCCTGTATCCAAAGGCCTTTGGGTTCGGTGAATTAGTGACTGCACACTTGAAGGAACGGAAAGCTAATAAGGCTATGCACATTGTTTTGGATGTGAATAAAGAGGCATGGACACATGGGTAGAATCCTCTGGCCGAGGCACTTCTCTCAAGTACATAGTATTTTACCATGTGCCATGTTATGGCCAGTAGATGGCACTATATCACTAGCTAACAATGTAACGTTTCCCTTTCTTCAAACATTGTGTAATACAATTTGTGTTCATTTTGTTAATTTGCCTGACCGTAACGAGACGACTGGGTTTTGCAGCGTTTGTTCCAAAAGAGAGGTCAGGGAACAGGTCGGTCTCTCAAAAATCTGAAAAGTGATCGTCCATCTGGAGGAAGTCCTTACCACTGTGTAGGAAAATATCCATGCTTATGATCTGCCACGTTCTGCCTGGTCGCTTACTAGACATCACTGTCTCTTTCTGCTGGTCAATGGTATATCAATTGTGATCACTGACTGAAGTGTTTAAAGGCATGTTCCCATTTTTCCCAGGGGGAACACAAATTGGTCGGCTCGTTTCTATTTGTAAGCCTTTTGTTTGGTTCTGTGCATCCAAACTCTGCACTAGGAGTATTGTAACGGGGATGGCTAGGAGCGCTTCCCCCGCCAATGGGCTAAAGCCATCCCCGTGGGGGCTGCTGGGAAGCCTGGCTCCCGAGACTTTAAGTGTGTAAATAGTGTGTTCTATGTGCCGGTTGTGTTTATTGTTGATGGCAAATATGTTGTACAGTTTGTCCCTGTAAGATAAGTTTGTGTTGGTTAAGGTTCTGTTCCCTCACCGCGGGCGTGATCGCTATAGCGAGAGAGGGCTTTCTGTGTGTTTCTGTGTATTTGACAGTTCTTTGCGTAAGCGCATGTGCGAAATAAAGAGCATTCTTTCCTGTTAAACAGTGTCGGTCTCGTGCTTGAAACCGCGCAGAGAAGTAGCTCTCCCGAAAAACGCTATAGTATCAACGGGATACGTGATTACTAAATAATGGAGAGAAAGAAGCACACCCTTAAACAAGACAAGGTAATAATACGTTGTTGGTTAGTTATAATTAAAAATTGATTATATAAATGCTGTCGGGTATATTGGTTCTATGCTTTTTTTTTTTTTTTTTCGTGTGGGTATTTCACGTATAATGGTTGGGTTAGAGTAAAGCCAGAATGCCCCACCTCGTGTTCAACTGAGCTGTTACGCCACTTAGCACACACTAACTGTCATTATTAGCAAACTTCTACAGCGCACGTCTCTTTTAGTGGCTTTTACGGAAGTTAAAATCACAGATCAGGAAATCACTAGCGAAGCAACATGGGTGAGCTCCTTTTTAATTTCATCACGCGTTTATTATTTTTAGCAAACTTATTTTAAAACTTCTATAACTAATTTGAACATTAAAGATAGTTTACAGTATAGCACGGATTCTTCGGATTGAACTAATTAATTTCGGCTACCTTCTCAGGCTAATCAATGTCTTGAATATCGCACTTGGTTCTTCATTGCATAGTATTAAAACAGTAAGACAAGAGAAGCCACACATTCTTGGGGGAGATGATTATATTCGATAAGATCATTTCAGGAAGGCTGACCTACGAAGGTGGTTTCGCCTATTGAAGTGTAAAACTTCGCGTAAAAGTAAATGTTTATCCAAGTAATAACATTATTTTCCTTTGCTGTCGATTTATCTTTTGCAAGCTGTACGCTTTTTAAAATCATGTTTTTGTTTTTTTAGCCGGCATTTATGGGGATCTTTTGAAGATTGACACCACGGGTGCATCGGAAAAAACAGCTAAACAGCTCAAACTAGCCGTCAAAGGTATGCAGACATATTTCCGCAATACACCATGAATACATGGCCGAGTAACAAAATAACTCGTCTAGTATGCGATGGTCGAGGAAAGCTAGAAGTGTTGTTTTCTACAAGGACACGGTTGGCTAGATAGGGGTTTCTTTTTAATAGCCTCTAATTGGTACTGCTGCCTTCCATGCAAATGTACCAATATGTAACAATTATAAACTATTATAAGACGCAGCTATTGTTGGAATAAAAATATTTTTAAATCCGTTATTTATCTTTTTAAAGGAGTGCCAGCTTCCCACAAGCTTGCAGAGCATGACTTGGCCAGAATGAAGAACTACAGGGATATCATCATGAAAGTGGGACGGGCTCAGCAGATAGACCCCGCTGTGATCTGTGGCATCATTTCTCGAGAGTCTCACGCTGGGTCCGTGCTGAACAATGGATGGGGTGACCACGGCAACGCATTCGGTCTCATGCAGGTGGGCAGAAAGTCAGAGCAGATAAATCTGCCATGTCAAGCCACAGGGCAAGGTTCACGTGATGGTTTTTTTTATTTTTTTATTTTTCATGTTTTAACCCCAATAAAATGAAACTACAAATATTACTGGAAACGTTTTTTATTTCATTACATTTAAACTCCATAAGAAGCATTTTGCATGGCATGCACAGTCATTAGTAGTGTGAACCAATGAGAACTGAGGCAGATAATTTAATTTCTGATCTGGGTCTGAACATGCATAGATCTTTTCATGGTCACTTACACTAAATGAATATACGTTTCAGATCGATAAGCGGTACCACAAGCCCATTGGAAATTGGGACAGCGAGGAGCATGTCACCCAGGGCACCAAGATCCTCACTGACTTCATCAACAAAATCAAGAAGAAGTTTCCAGACTGGCCAAAAGAACACCAGTTCAAAGGTCCTATTTGATCTGAAGGCCCCTGACTGTTTTTAAAATACGCGTGCTTTATGTTTGCAGTGGGAGAAAAAAATCCCCAAAACAAACGACTTGTTGGGTCTTGGAGAGCATGTGTGTGACATTGTCACTGTTGTTAACAAGAGATGTGAATGTGTTTCAGGTGGAATATCAGCCTACAATGCCGGAGATAAAAACGTCAGGACCTACGAAAACATGGACGGGGGGACCACTGGGGACGACTATTCCAACGATGTCGTTGCCAGGGCTCAATGGTACAAAAATCACGGCTTTTTGTAGAGGGAAAAAGCCAACGGGGCACATAAAAACAGGTATTCTAACGTGGTCCAATAAATAAAATGATTGTTTTACCGTTTGTTTGCACAAAGTTTTTTATTTGTAGAGATGTTGCTAAATGAATCAAAGCATTATCTGATTTATTTTAAACAAATAAACTGGCTGTTCAAATTATTTGGTTTTGTTTGTGTGTTATTTGTCTAACACCTAACATCTGAAACAAAACGGTGAGGTTTGCCAACCAGTCTGGGCACGAAGCCCGGTTCCCAGTCTCCTGTTGGGTTCCCTGTTATTTAACTGTACGGTTTTTTAGAGGACGTTGTAATCACAGATTCTGTGCCAATGCAAAAGCACTGAGCAGTTATTGAGAGAATGTAGAACACACTAAAACAACACAAGGTAATTTACAAAATAACGTTACTCTCTTAAAAATTATTGACAATACGTAAAATTTCGGGTTTCAGGACAAATACGTTTCTGGTCGGGTGTTATGATTCCCTTTGCGTATTATCCTTTAATCAGTTCTTTTTGTGTGTCTTCGCATGTTTTGACCACAAAACGTTGGCGTAAATTCTTACCATAAATGCGTCACTCCGCCCGTAGTTTAATTTAAAGAGCTTAAATGAATGTTACTTACCCAATCCTCAGAAAGTTACATCAATGCCAACCTCGCAAATATGATTTCAAGCCAATTGTACAAATACATTGTACAAATATGCAGTTGTTGTGTGGAAATATACCGTTCTTGGGAAACAATGGTAGAGGAAATGAGTTACCTAATGCTAGGCAAAGTAATTTGGCTTCTATTGTGGAAGAGGTTTTATTTTTTGTTGTTGTTGTTTCCCTTGTCAAACAATTCTTGACCAGAATCTGCGCAAAAAATTCAAAATGTATAAACCTATATAGACGACCTAACATACTAGACTTCCAGGGAGGGTTTTTTTAATCTAATAGATCCTTGATAAAAAATAAACAAAACAAAGCACTTGTACTTAGTAGATGCATTTCTCTGGACCCTTAAATGGACACGACACATTACATTAGTCTTGCGAATGGGAAACTTGGGAAACTGGAGGAAAGGCTAGCTAGCTTCCCTGGTGCTAATGAACAGCCTTCAATAATATCTCTCTGGTTATACGCTGCAGGGTTAAATGAACATGTCCATGGTTCCACACGCACCACAATATTTCCACTCTTGTCTTCATCTTGGCCGACGTGTCTGACCTGTATGAGAAGTTCCTCTCTTCCTGGGGAACCCGTCCCTCTTTGTCGGAGAGATGGCGCCGTGGATGTGCAGGTTTCTCCACTGGGCTGTTGGCCCTTCGCTTGCCACAGGGCTGACCCTCTACCGCCGAATTCACAGCAACATGTGAGGAGAAAGTCAGTGCCAAAGACAGCCTCCAGCTGTCGGATTTGACCTTGTGGGTATGATGTCGAGGTGCACAGTACAGAGGTTAGCATGTTTACTGAAATGGTTGAGATACACCGATTGTAAAATGGATTCAATGAGCTGTATGCGGATTTAACTTTTCTGTTCAAGCAGTTCCAGAACCTTCAGGAGCTCCCCTGGAGTGTCCTGACCAACGCCTGGAGGGTCGTGACCAACGCCTGGAGTGTCTTGACCAACGCCAGGAGTGTCATGACCAATTTAACTGCCTGACTGACGAGAAGCTGAAGCAGGAAGCTTCTGTTAAATGTGCATCAATTTTAAATGTGAAAAAGGCCAACAGCTAAGTTTTTGGCAACTACTAAATATGTTATTATTATATTTATTATTATTCCTTATTATATTATTCCTTTTACTACTGTGAAGTACATGCAAGTTCTGGTCTCGTTGTAGGAGTTAATGCTGTCTCTTTGAGGCGAGGAGCCACTCCAGTTAGGCCAACCGCAGCGGGTCCAGTTAGGCCAACCGCAGCGGGTCCAGTTAGGCCAACAGCAGCCGCTCCAGGTAGGCTAGCTGCAGCCGCTGGCAATATAAATATAAATATATATATATTTTATTTTTTTTACATGCCACTTAATGATTAGTCATCACGTACTTTTCCAATAAAAACGTACTTCTGTTATCAACAATTATAAAAGAGCTTTTTTTTCCCTTTGATATACGGTTTTGCATTTTCATTCCAATCAGTGCTAGATTTGTCATGTAGCCTATAAACACCTTCACAGTAAACTGGATTAAATGAATCACTCTTCAGATCTTAAATGAATCACGCTTCTGCTCTGCCTTTCTCTGGCGGTTAAGGGTAATGCACTTGAATCCTCAGCATGTTTGCCCAATAAACTCTGGCAGGTCTCACCAGTCGCTCGGCTGCTGAAAGTGCTCGCCTGTAATTCAGATTTGCAGGTTTGAATCTGGGTCGTGCCAGATTGTGGCCGGGGCCGGGGGGGGGCGCAAATGGCAGAGAGAGACCACAGGGATACTCTCGTCTCCTCAGTAAACAGCAATTCCTCTTGACTTCCTTGACTCCCGCAGGTTTGGAGGGACGTGATTCTTCATTCACTGCTGAAAATTAGTCATTCTCTTTTTCTCCTGAACAGGGAATGTCCAAATGTTACATTTATGAGACTAGCAGACCATCCAAAAACAGTGTCGGAAGTTCTCCCTCCCCAAGGCTAGAAATGTAGTAACCGGGGGAAAACACAGTACAGTGTACACCGCACGGCGCACAGCACCTGCTCCTGTCCATGGTGCTGAATCCGGCGCATCGGCGTCTGACGACCACCGCTCGTGACACCTCGATGTGGTAGAGGTTAAGGCATTGTAACAACGAGTAAACCGAAAAATTAAGCAGAGAACCGATAAAAAAATTTAAAGCATTTATTAGTCGCGAATTTTAATGGTGGGATATAAACCTAATTTAAAAAAAAATGTTTAAAAACATTTTAAAAGTACCCTCAACGTATTGTGAATAGCACAGCATGCAACTAGACCCATTTTTCTACCGCCAGGAGGCGATGAGTACTAGAGTTATGTAAGTATTGTAGTTATGTCTTTGTGAAACATAAAGCCTAGTCTCAATACACCATCCAAACGTGACACGCTTTATGTTATCACTTCGTGAAGTGTGTCCACTAAAAAGTGTTCACCATTGCCAGCAGAGCCAGGTCAGAACTAAAAAACAACATTCTTAATTGGATGGATTACGACTGGAAACGCGACCGTGAGTAAAGTTGTTTTTTTCCTCGTCAAAGTAAAGAGAAAATTGCGTATAACGTGTTCCGAACTGTGTTTAAAAGTAAAAAAAAGAAAGGAACAAAATAACAATCGTCGTCAAGAATGTCAAATAAAGTTAAATACAATGATCGGTCTACAGCTTCTGCTGTAAATGTATTTATTTGTGGTCAGCACCTCTGTTCGATCTTCACGAAATCCAGAAGGACCATCTCAGACGATTTTATGCATTCCACAAAGTAGAACTAAAGCACGTTTGCCAGCCAGAATGACAAAATCCGCTATAAAGCCGTATTGCTTGTTAGGCGGGGGGTTGCCTATAACCTGTGAGCGCTCGTGAAATATCCAATGTAGTCTGTTTTAGGGATTATTTTTGAAGGGGCTAAAATACAGCTGTTGTGGTAGCAATACAGATGTATCCACCCCGCTATTCTGTCATTCAAACCAGCGCCTGTTGCAAAATGAATGCAAATCAGAATAAAACGTTTTCCCGAAGAATGGTAGCTGTAACACCACGAGAGATAAAAAGAAGAAATGTAGCCGGTAAAATGTATGGGTATGAATTTAATTACGCCTACTGTCAGAAAGAAAGACATTATAAACTAACAGAGAACTAGTGGTAGAAAACAGAGCTTGTAAATTCTTTGTTGAAAAATAACATTTAAAAGATGTAAAAATGGATGATAAATGTTTTTTTGTTTGTTTTTTAATCGATTTAATCTCAAATTGTTCAACTGTTCTGTATCCCCAGAACTCAGTTTAAGCTCTCTGTTACAAAGGTGTGCACTCTGTAGATGTGATGAAGTAGGTCATGAAACTCGAACCGTGAGAGACAGTGTCTAGAGGTCTTAGAGCTACCTCTCAAGAAGCATCGGATTTTCACCTAGAAACACCAGGTGAGATCATTTTAAACCTCAAATAATGATTTCAATCAAACAATTTAGAGGCGACTTGGAACAAATCCTGCAGACACTCGGGTACCGCCATACCCCACCCCTGTGCTACACACGTATACATCAGCCTTCATCAGACACAAGTGTATACCTTTAAAACTGTATTTATTACTTACAAAGAAAATTTATTACAAAGCTCCATTTACCAGAAAAAGATGAAAGAAGCATTCACAAAGATTTTTGTGAAAAACAAAATGAAACGAGTCCTCTGTGTGACCTAGCTAGCGAGAAGACTGAAGAGTTTGTGTCGAGCACACAATTGACTTGAGACAAGGAACCAGGGATTTTTTAGCATGTTAGCTAAATCGCTGGTAGGGGTGCATAGGGAATGCTATGGGATCAATTTAAATGGTACGCAGGGGGTACAGGTAATCCATTCATTAATTGTTGAAGAAGGAAGACGCCGCTGAGAGTGGGCAGGGGGTACGCACAGACACAATGAGATAACTAAACCGCATACTACTTCATAACTACACACTAAGAGGGACGGAGTTGAACAAGTCCGACCTGCTGTGTGACCAGCGGGTGTAGAGCTCGGACAGACGGGGCAAGGGGGGAGGGTTCTTCTGGATTTTTATCATCATATCGACATTAGTGCTCTTTCAGAAGCTGCTTTGGTTCTGATCTAATATTCTGGAAACTTTTAGGACCTGAAGTTAAATTGTTTATTATATTTGAAACGTTGTAAAATCTAGGAGGAGGGGTTTGGGGTGAGCGGATTTGACCAATGGACCACAAAGGATATTTAGAAGACATATTCTTTTGAAATAAAGAATATTGTATTTAAAATGAAAAAGGGATTTGGTGTTACTCACCACAGGTATGACGCCATCAAGCATACTCAGGTAGGCTGAAACCGTATATATATATCACGATGGGCAGTGTTTAATGATGACATTGAAGATGTTAAAAATAACAGAGGGCGTTCTGCCTTCTCCAGACATTGCCTGATGAGTAGGGAGAGAGCACATTTTATTTTAAACGTCATCATTTGAGGACAAGGAGACTGGGAGTGGCTTGGACCAGTCATGTATTTAAAAGGCTATCAGCTTCTCTTTGTTTGAATGTTGTTCTTTGAGTACGTATTCTTGTCCCCTTAAGCTTCGTAGCAATATGTTTTATAATGAATGTTATTATTATAAACAAACGATAATGGGAATATTGTGATGAACCTTAGATTTCTTCAAAACGTTGCTTTACGTGTGAGTGGTAGCAGCTTCATTAGAGACCTCAACAATGCCAGACATCATTAGCTAATCACTCCCATCAAATCAGTTGTGAGGGTTCTGAATCGTGCATGGGCTGTGTGAAAAATGTCTGAGGTGCGAGACCTGCAGGTATTACGTTAACAGGTACTGTGATTTAAAGTGTAAGACGATCCACACGAAGAGCTGCCGTCCCACAAAAGGGGCCTCACAGACAAAGCCAACAGCTGCACAGTGAGAGTTTACTCCGAAGTTGAATCAAGGCGTTCTACCAAAGAAAACCCACTGAAACGTTGTTCTCGATTTTTAGACATGCTTCAGAACTAACTGGGACAGCTACGCTCATATGTCCTGGCCTGGCGAAGGACGTTATTACTAGGCAAATAAATAATTACGACAATGTTCACATGTGGCAATGACTATGTTTAACTATGGACTATGTCCCAGTTAGTTCTGAAGCATGTCTAAAAATCGTGAACAACGTTTCAGTGGGTTTTCTTTGGTAGAACGCAGGCCGGTCCTGATGACACCTAGTCCCTAGAGAGAGACTGAATGTGTCGTGATCCTAACTGCATTGCCCACTGGTGTGCAGGTGGGTGGGAGAGACTGAATGTGTCGTGATCCTATAAAAGCAGGCCTATGATATATATATTTTTTTAAACTCCTAAATTCAGTTATTCATGCATTGAATCATAGAAACAAAAGCTTGTTCCTATAGAAATACAGTATGTCTATTTCACCCTGTATAACAATTAAGCCATTTCCTCAGGTCAGTTTGCTGGTAGTGATCCCTCATCGTTGTAGATCTCACCTTCATTTTATTTAAATTCCCAGCTGCCAGAGAGAGATTTGTATGATGAAGACTACTGCCTGCACGGCCCTCCTTATCAGCTCGGCTGTCTGTGCCAGCTTGAAGTTAATTTCCAAGAGGAACTCGGGTAAGTCTTCTGGTTCATTGTACGTTCAGACCTGAACTCTATTGTAGCCATTCCTGGTGGTGTTTGTTGAACACCTTGCATTGGTCAGAAGTCAGTGTTTGAGACCGTTGTTCATTAAACACTCAATGTTTATGAATATTTCTTCTTAGTAATGGTGCGTTTAAGGATTGTGGATTTAAGGGATTGGGGATTTATGGATTTAAAGTATTTGGAAGGATACTGAGGTCGCCTTATTCACAGGCATTAACAAGGGGACAACGCAGGGAAAGGAACTAAGCTTGTTGCGTTCCCGAAAACGCGGATATACAGATGCAACCTCAATTCAGTTAAAAGTTAAGCTGTTAAAACTGTCGGCTGTTACAGTTAGGAGGGGCTTCAGCGGTCTAAACCGTGTTCTCACAAAGAAGGGTTCCAGCGTCCGCACTGATCGCCTGGAAAAGCCGTAAGCAAGTTTGATTGGGGCTTTCTAGCAGAGAAAGGACCCAATACAATAGAACCTATAAATAAAATGCCGACCTGCCCATTATGCAGATTAAAACTTTTAGGCATGCGTTAGTGTGAAGATATTTTCTTAATGCTCCTTATTAAACCTAGGGGGGGGGGGGGGGGGGGGGGG
>JAOVYW010018226.1:6146-28514 GCA_025775045.1 Hiodon tergisus | reverse complement strand
TGCTTGTTTGTACATATTCAGCACTGCCCACTCCCATGCAGTTCAACCCAGTACTGTCTGCTTGTTTGTACATATTCAGCACTGCCCACTCCCATGCAGTTCAATCCAGTACTGTCTGCTTGTTTGTACATATTCAGCACTGCCCACTCCCATGCAGTTCAATCCAGTACTGTCCCAAAGTTTATTTTAATTTTTTATTTGCTGTATCTCCAGACCCAGGAGATTCCCAACTTCATATCACCCTGTAATGCCTAGTCAAAGATGCAGCGAGATGTAGATGGAAAGTTTCAGACAATTAATCAGATATGCCAGGTGGCCTGCGGAAGCTAAACGAGGTCTCTAACAGACCAATAGCAAACAAAAGGATAGGTATCCTTTTGCAGTTTACCACACTAAACGGTAGCCATTGACTGAATGAGATGATTAAGAGAGCAAGATGAAGAACTTGGACTGAACTCCACTCTTTATTAAAAAGTGTTGTGGGATTTTTAATTACCATATCTGTTTATTATAATAATAATAATAATAATAATAATAATAATAATAATAATAATAATAATAATAATAATAACAATAACAAGTCATTATTGGTATTATCATAAATTGTGTAAACAGGCTCTCTTGTTTTTTTCAAAGACAAAGCCTCTTAAACCATGATTTACACGTCACTAGTATCGGGTAAGCCCAAGCAACTAAATAATAACAACAGGAGTGTAAAGTCATGATTGTAAAAGTTCTCTCACTGTTGCAGTATTTTTTTTTAGTATTTTTCAGTTACAATACATACACTTGGTGGCACAGAGGTTTAGCGGTTTGCATTGGTGCCACAGGATCCTCGGTTTGACTCTGGTATGGGTCACTGTTTGCGTAGAGTTTGCAAGTCTTCCCACAGTCCAACGATTTTTAGGTGATTTGGCTTGTGCATAACGTGCTTGCGATTATTTGCAAAGGGTGTGAGGCATGCAATCTAACCCTGCTGGCCATAGCCGCAAAATTAATGGTGCGTATCTCTGAGGTAGGTTGTTGCATCAGAAATTGCCGGGGAAATACAACTTTGTGTACCGACGGCCCCTTCCACCCCCCTCGTGTGCTAATGTTATTGCTTTACCCAGTAGGATTTAACACTGGATTTCTCTGGTGAAATCATTACCCTGTCCTGCTGATATTACGAGGCCTGTTACTTAGGTTACAGATTAATTAGCTCAACAAGTTCAAAATAAAAAGATGATAGATTGAGCTGTTCAAATTTACGTTATTTTAAGTTATTCTTCTCATTAAATAATTCTTGCCATGAAAGTCTGGGTATGGCCTATATGAGCATTAATCATCATCTGCTCAAATTCGGCCAGAAGAAATGTGTTAATCCCCTGCACTATAAAAGTCCAAAACTGCACTGCGGGCTATTCTATAAGATTGATTGACGAGTGGAATGTCCCCCTTTGCTGGGCCGTGGGCGATGGGCGATGGAATTCAGGACGGGGGACGGCGAGCAGCCCGGCTGTTACGCGTAGTGGCCACATGCATGCTCTCTGTTCCCCCAGTACATATTTCATTCTGTGTTATGTAATCCCTCACCCGATTCAAGCTTTTGCCTGCAGGCAGAATGCTTCTGCATTTTGTGTTCCGTCTTGGCGAGCACGCGTGCGAGAGAGAGAGACAGAGATAGAAAGTGAGAGCGAGGAGGTGGGGAGACAGATAGACAGAACGTGTGTAAGAGGAGAATGGGATCTTAGTGCTCTGTCGGGTTATCAGGATCTTCAGTCGATATTGAGCTCATTGGCTCCTTGGTTTGCATTTGTACACGCTCGCTCTTAGTTTTCTATCAGGTTCTGAGGATCTGAAGCCGATATCGGAACCCTGTAGATTAGGGAAGGCCTAGACTGGTTTAAGAAATAGAAAGTGAGAGAGAGTTTTCTCCAGAAAAAACAAAACACGAGGCAAAATGAAGATGACAGAGAACGTTTCTGTGGAAATGTTAGGCATTTGTTCTGCCATTCTTCTCTAGCGAATGCAGAGACATGCGGTTCACAGTTTATTTATTTAGCAGAGCTCTTTGGGGCTCTACACTGAGTTTAGGTCACACATGCGATTAACTTGTGTCTGGTCATCTAACTAGAAGCCAGTTAGAAGTTGATGTTAGGGAACATTCGCAAACAAAGCACAGTAGTTTTATATCAAAGTTATTCAGTAGATTACCGTAATAAAAATATGTCATTGTAAATTGTCAACTTAATAATACATCTACTATTTAGCATATTTTAGCATACTGTGTTGGCTTGAGACTTCCTTGAGACTTGTGCACACTGACTTGAGAAAAATGACCTGTAGACAAAACTGCAGCAAAATATTTTAGGTGGAGATCCCCCTGTTGCACTATCAATCACACCAGATGTAAGCTGAATTTCTTTCACCAAAAAAGCTCTATACATTGACCAAAATAAGCAATGTTATCTGAAGAGTTCTTATTCATGACTTTCAGTATTGCCAAGGTTTTAGCTGCCATGAATAACATAACCTTGCTTTCCCCTCCTCTATGTTTCATTTGTCAAATTAAGGTAACAGGCTAGGCATCCATCTCTAAGTCCTCGTGGATACTAATGTGTCTCTGTGTCTCCACTGCAGATACAATACAGAATCTAAGGATTGCGATCAGATGTCAGTTTTTAGCTTCTGTGGTCAAGTGTAGGGAATTACCACAAACTAATTTGATAGGATTAGGGGAACTAATACTAACTAAACAAAAAATATGTCCTTTCTCCTTTTTCTTCTGCACTTCTCTGACATGGCCACACATCATGTGCTTTAAACATTTTTCTTTCTTTGTATTCTGGAAACTAAACAACAAGAATAATAAATAGCCATACTTGAACAAAACTGCACAGAATTCACCTAAACATTGTTACTTGGGTGTCAAAACCTGTAATGTCCCCAACCTAGACAAGCATGAACATAGATGTGTCTGAGGTCGCAGATTAGTAAAGTCGAGTATCCAAACTAGGGCAAAAAGCTTATAGGATAAAACATGGTCCATGTGAATGTCCATGGATATCTACGCACAAGGTTTACGTCTACTACTTTTCATAAGTTTAGCCACAAGTAATGCTATATTGCAGTAAACCCCCACCAATAGTAGCAGAGACTTTTTATCGGAAAATCAATATACATTGATGGAATCTGTTGAAACAAAAGACAGTACCTATATTAACAATAACGGCAATAACAGTTTTATTTGCTTTAGTTTTGCATTAAAACATGTTTTCCTCTGGACATTTTGTCTGAAACATCGACATAAAATTGGTAATGGCACAATGCTATGCATATTTGCTTTAAAAAAAAGTACAGGCTAGAAGTTCAAGTCTAGTTTGCTCTCAAGAATAATCGAGAAGTTAAGTAATCAAACTCTTGCATTTTTTTTTAATCTGAGGAACACAAGCTCAAGCAGATGTCTGGCCTAGGCATATGAATTATTTAGCTTGAGTTATTTCTTTTGATCTCAATTTGGTATTTCTTGTTGCTAAATGCATTTTGGTGTATTTAATTTGTTAAAAGCCACACTTAGACAGTCCACAAAAACACAGTTCATTGTAACACAAAGAAAAGACACCAGAAGTTTTCAAACTCTCTAAGTATTTACAAGAAAAACTGCAAACAATAATCTTTTATCAAATATAAATGCTAAATAATATAAATGGCAATAGCTGGTAGCTTAGAGTGTGCGATAGTTTTTAAAGATGTAAGTGACTGAAAGGTTTTAAATCACATCTCCAAAAGATAACCTTTTTTATCTACCATGTGACCGGGTGAGAAACTCTGCATTAACCCACATGGGACGGGTATGCAAAAAAGAGCCAAAGAACTCTTTCTCAGGTTGTTGAGCAGAGTTTCAATCTTTATGGGAGTTTGCTTCTACCATTCAACAAAAAGCACCCTTCGTAAAATAAATATGACAAGTGTGATCAGTATGAACGAAGGACCAAGGATCAAGCAGACCCTTCAAAGAACATCTCCGTAGTCTGTAAGCGCTGTTAAAGATGGCAGTCGCGCAATATCATCCACCATCTGATGTGTAACGCTGTGCCTCCCACATCAACAACAGCCATTATTCTAAGTCCCCCCTGAAATGAATTCCCAGAAGTCCATGTATCTCAGGAACCTGACACACAAAGTGGGTCTCAGGGGTTCTCTTCTATCAATGTCCTCTGACTGGCAGCTGATTTACAATTCTACCCTTGTTTTTCCAGCTGGTCGACCTCACATGAAATAAGTGCTATCTGACATAACTCTTGCAAACCAACAGCCAGAAGAAAAAGTATTTCTGTATCCTTCTATTGTAACATTTCCACCTCTCTTTACTTTTTGGGGATTCTCTGGAAAGATGAGGGTATGCATCATTCACCCATCAGAGGTCAGGTATTGCCAAAAAAAATCAAAATGAATTTGGATGACTAAAGTTACTTATTGCTGTTTTTGCTGCTGTGCTTTTGCTTACTGTGTCTTGGAAAAATATTTTAAAGTATTTTTTCAGGAATAACAGAGATACGCAAAAAGTTTAAACTTGAGGTCACCATGACTAACAACAGTGTTTTCATCGATCATAAAGAGCTGAGCTCCTCACAGCAATGAATGAAAATAATGGCTTGAGAACAACTGGACTTATAATTCAAAATGTCTCCAGAACTTTGAGAACCCTATAACACTTTCTGACTCCTTTTCCCATTCACCAAGAATGTGGAACACTGCCTGTCAAATTTTAGTATGGTCCACTGTGGTTTGACGCCAAACTTCTCCTGCTCCTGGAAGTCTAGCCAAGTGAGGTTCAGTCTTTACAACACACCATCAGTTACCCAGAACCTCGTGGGAAGATTTGTGCTGGTTTCGGAGCCTCACCTTGGTCACAACAGGGTACCCTACGGCCACTTCAGCAGGACAGTGCAGGCGCTCCTCGTGGGAAGCCTCTACCTTCATGGCCCACTGGTCCAGGAAGCCACTGGGGGTGTAGAGGCCGCAGTCCCGCACGCTGGTCTCCTGCTCAAAGTCCTCGCACACACCGTCCCCATCGTAGAAGTAGCACGCGCTGGGCTCGCCTGCGGGAGGAGACGGGGACGACAGTTAGTCGGGCCGAGGAGAGACGCCTCAGCAGAAGCAGTCCTGTGTTTTTCCTGCTTTCCCTTAATGTCTGTTTAATCTGCACTGAAGGTCTAAGGTGAGGAAGCTCCAGGCTGATGCAGAAACTCTGAGGAGGTGAAAAGTTTATTTAACAGACTGACAAGCAAACAAACTTACTCCAGTCAATGAGGGAACAACAAACAGGAACGGTAAGTAATAAGATACATGTGCCCAGCTGGAAACAGCCAGGATGAAAATGTAAAAACAAATAAATGTTTGGGTTTTTAAAAAAACCAAACATGGTCTTTTCAACTTCACCAAAATGATGCATTAAAATATGCTTAGAATAAGCAGTTATCCAGAGTATTAGAACTGTACCCATTTATTTTGCTGAATATTTACGGAAGCAACTCGGGTTTAATGCGTATCCTTTTAGCCCTTAGAAAAGGTTGAATTTGTCGGGGCATGTCACTGGGACACCTGCCCATGTTGACTCCGTAGAGCCCCATAGTTGTCACAAATTATACTCCTAATATCTTGCTCCATCTCATCCCAAAGATGCTTGATTTGAGTGAGGTCTGGTAACTGGGGAGGTCACTGCAGTAAGATGAATTCACTAACATTATCTCACATCATTACCCCTGTCCAGTAAAAACATCCTAGCCTTGTGGCACGGAGGATCTTCCTGCTGGAAGAAACCCATACATGTACGGATATACTGCTGCCATGAAGGTAGGCACCTGATCGGCAATGATGTTCAGATATCTGGAGGCATTCCAACATTCCTCCACCCATAATAAGGGGCCCTAATGTGTGCCGCAAAAACACACCCACACCATCGCAGGATGGATCTATGGGTTCGTGCCATATTCTGGTCCTCCCGTCAGCATGGAACAGCAGGAATCTGGACTCGTCAGACCGAACATTGTATTTACAGTCCTCAATTGTCCGGTGTCCGCATTCAATAGCCCACTGCAACCACTTTTTGCTGGCAAGAGTGACACTTGGCTAGGTCCTTAATTGCCATCCCCCGTTTTCACAATGGCTTGACTATGGCATGCTTCTTACTCCACCAGGGCTGTACTCCACTGTTACTCGACTAACGGTAACTGCCAGCCACGTCGAAGTGAGAAAAAGCCTACACTGGCTGTGCTTTGAACTAAAGAAAAGCATCATGCGCACACGCACGCTGTGCATTTAAAAAAAAAAATGTTTTTGAATTACAAAGAGGGACGTTGCTGGGAGAGGGTGAATACTATATCTGTCTCAAGGGAACAAAATAAATACTCTGATTTTTACAGGCAAATCTTTGGTTACAAGTTTAATACTTTAACCATTACATCAATGTCGCCTCATAGAGACATGTGAGGAAAAACGCAGTAAAAAACAGGAGCAGGGTTGTTGCTGGGGTCGTCTCCAGTGGGGCTTGGGAAGTAATAAAACAGACCCCAGACACTACGCTGGATGTTCTGGTGTGAGCTCTGTTTCAACACCCAGCCAGGGTTATAGTACATCCCGCATATCCAGCTTGTATAAATTGACCCTGTATGTGTTAAAGTGCATAATTTATGAAGGGAAGGGTCTTCTAATTGCTAACGTCTCTCTCTATCGCTCAAATTGATTTATTTATCAAATAAATTTTACATCAAGGTACTTTTTAGTCGCAACATTAAAACGTGTGTTTGATACAGATCTCCGTTTTAGAATGACAATAACAATTAGAAATGCAAGATTAGACAGACAGACAAAACTTGCAATTTAGCAATAAACTGTCTTGCGGGAATGTACTGCCATTCATTGCAATGGGATACCAATGGTTTGTGTGACCCATGTGTCTGTAGACTTTAAACCTGCTTAGTAGGAGAAGATCAAGAATAAACAAGTCTGCCCTCAGTACAAGGTCAAGGTTTTGAAACAATCTGGCTTCTATCCGATCATGTTTTCCTTTTCATCTAGAGTGACAAAAATTGGATGAATAAATAAAATTTCAGTTTTGTTTCTTCCGACAGGAAACAGCTGGACTTAATTTATGAAAGTAACTGCACCCAATGAACTGGACCGATTATGACCTATCTGCTTTGTTTAGAGGAACGGAGGTAAACCAGGACGGCTTTTCCAGACGTGTTTCTTGGAGCTGGGTGGGAGCTTGGTCCAGTGTGCGTGCACTATCCATTTTAGGGACAATTCTGGGAATAGGGAAGGTGGTAGCACTCAGCGCCCATTCTTCCGGCCCTCCCCAGAATTCCCGTCCTCGTTAAGTGGCTACAGACACAGGGCCATGCAGGATTTTTTTCCCACCCTCCACCCCAGGCCCACAGAAAGGCAGACTGAGATGACCTGAGCTTAGGCACTCTCTTAACAAAGTGTTGGTATGGTGCTGACTGTCACTGTCACAGTGAGAAAAACCCTCGTCTGTTGCTCTCTGTCAACGGCTTCCAGTAGATTGTGTCAACCAGACAGAAGGTATGTTCATTATAGCGTCTGGTTCCCCTGCAAAATAGTGTCTGGAGTGTGTGTGTGTGTGTGTGTGTGTGTGTGTGTGTGTGTGTGTGTGTGTGTGTATAAGTGTGTAAGCACACCCACTTTTATGAAGCAGGAAATATCTCTGGTTTCCTACCATCTTCTTATACACTTTACATCTACACAATCATAGTGAAAAGTCTTACCTGTATGTTATGTTAAATTGTTTGTGATTAGTGGTTCACTAGGCAAACCATTCTAAAGGTAGAAAGCATGCAGTGCTTAATGAGACAAGACTGATCTGCGTAATATCACAGAATGGCGTGAGTTTAATGTGCAGGGAAGCTAATGTGTCATGCCTAATAAAGCTCATTTGTTGGACCTACCAACACAGTTGAAAAGGGGCTCCTTCCTGCACTGGCTGGAGCAGCCATCCCCGTTCACATGGTTCAGGTCGTCACACTCTTCACCGAGGAACCTGAAACAGTACGGTCATGCTCATTTGCACTGCGGTTGAAACGCTCAGCGGATGCCAGCCACACACTCCTACTTCCAACCCTGCACAAGTTTCGTGACAGACAGAAAAGCCAGCACTCACTAGTTTAAATGAAATTGAACCACATCTACAGCACTAATTCTCCATCTACAGCACTCTCTATCTGAATGAAATGTAACCAGGAGTGACATGCAGCAGTGTCGGTCTTGGTGATGGATCCTAAGGTCTCTACATAGTAACACTCACCTCTGAATCACTCCATCTCCGCAGTAGGGAGCACCGAGCTGGTGAGAGAGTGCCGGCGACGGCTCACTCTCCATCCCCCCGGACACAGTCACCACGCTGTACGTGTACACCACGCCATGCTCCACGTCCCTAGGACACAAACACACGCATGCACATACAATTTTGTGTAATTGTGCCTCTAATTATTTACATCGGGAGAGTGCAATCCACAATCCAAAAAACACTCATACTAAAGACACCTGATTGAAAGGGGTTTTGCCATGAAAATCTCACTGATAAGGTCACAGAGACCATATCGGAGTGTTGTCTGGTCTTTTTTTTCCTCCCACAGGCTATGGATCGTTGTCAGTTCACGCAGCCCTTTCACGCTACGTGTCTGGCTCCTGTTTCCTCTGAAGATTGATAAAGGCATACACACAAGCATAAAAACAAGCATCTGAACTGCATCGGGGATCTCCTTGGGGTTTTTGCCACATTCCTTATTGCTCTTGGTAACTGTTGCTGAAGTGACAAAACCGAAATCCAGGGAACTGATCCAAGATTATCTGTTTTTTTAAGCGATGGGTTAAAGGATATTATGACTGTTTGGGAGGGGGGAGGGGGGCATGTCCGTGCGAACGGCAAAGCATGAGGCAGTGGGGCCACTGTTTCTTCCTGAATCTCTCTGTAGACAGTCAAGGATGCAAAACAAACACCTAGCTTTTCTTCCGCAAGCCCCAGCCAAGATCAAGATGAGAGAAAGCGATCACTTACAACTCTGGGCCTCAGTGGCCACTTGTGTGCCTTAGAAGCTCAGTCGTGTGCTTTAGAAGGTCAGTCGTGTGCTGTAGAAGCTCAGTCGTGTGCAGTAGAAGGTCAGTCATGTGCAGTAGAAATTCAGTGGTATGCAGTAGAAGCTCAGTCGTGTGCAGTAAAATCCCCTATAAGGTTCAGTTACAGGTTTCAGTTTCCATTTTTCTTCCAGCATAATTCGGCCTGGCTCGGCACTGAATAGCTCAGCACGATTTGGGACCGCAGAGGGACAAAGCAAAGGTAAAGTTGGCACCAGTCAACATTCGGAAGCAGTTATGGGCACAGTCAGTGTTTTCACTTCTTTAGTTTATTGCCACTCTCACAAATGAATGCATCACAAATCTCACCCAAAAGAGAACCCGTAACCAGCCTGTATAAATGGCGCGGGATGACAATTGCTAACGCACCATAGATTCCAGGTGTAAGACTGACACAAGTTCTGGCAGTATTGACAGTCACAAAACCCACAAACAACATCAGGATTTGAAAAATGATGACACAAGATGCATGTAGAAAAATATTTTATACGGTTTGATGTGCTGTCTTCATCACAATTTTCAAAGGATTGCTTATTATTCAAAGTTAATTATTCAATTACTGTTTAACATTTAAAAGATTAAAAAGATGCATAGAATTACCAATCATTTTAGTTGTCCTTAAAACCATGGGATTCCAACAGAAAGGAATATATAATAAAAGAATATATCGGACTAATGGAACCCCCCATTTACATTTAATCTGGATGAACAAATTTTTCTTTTTTAATTATGCTATATTCGTGGTCATTCTTGTTCATTTAAATGTACTTAATAAAGAATACAATGCTGTGATTGAATATGACATTTTCTTTGCTTTTGCCCTGTGTAGGGTTCAAATGAGGCCAATATTCCTCCACGACCGTCAGTAATAAGGTGCTTCTGTTCATCGAAAGGGAGCAAAGAAATTTGGCAAGAAGCAAAGCAGGCCATTCAAAACTCTAACATGTATAGCAGAGTTTTTTTTTTTTTTTTTATGCATTCATTTGCATCTGTTTATCCAGGTTCACAGCTGAAAACACAACTTTTACATAGCTCCAAAAAAGAAAAAGAAAAACATAGATGTGGCTGTGTCCAAATCAGTATTTTTTACACCCCCCAAATAGAAAATGGGCCAATGTGCTAAACCAGTCAAAATTATGAACGGAAAAAAAGAGGTATTCCATTTCTGTTTTTACAAAGTGTTCCAGAGTACTGGCACAGTTGGCATAGAGTAAATTCTGCAAGGGTGATCCCTATTTAATTAGCAAAGCACAGAGAACCAAGAGCACTGAAGGAGACCTCACATTACCAGGGGCGTGAGTAAAACACTTTCCTTCAACAGGCATCTCCTTTTCTCTCTCATAAAAAATTGCACTTAGACTAACAGAGCTGAGGAGGAAGGACGAATTTGGCAAGAAAAGGCTTTGAGCAGAAGTTCAGCACCCAGTCAATTTAGCACAGGTTTACAAAGGACATTTGGAAAGAGCACCTAAGGCCCAGGGAGGCACATCATCACTGCTTTTACTATGAGGCTCATACCAGAGAAAAAAGTTCTTTCAGGGCTCTTGCCAAGATAAACAACTGCTTTCTAAGTCCAACCTCGAGCTGTCTACTTGGAGGGGAAAGAAAGAAAAAGGCTGAAAGAATGGAAAAAGGAGGGACAGAACACGAAGGGAAAAAAAAGATGAATCCTCTCCAGACAGTGCCAAGAGAAACTATACAGACAGAGAGCCACCAGGGACAGCCCTTGGCACATTCAGTGAAAAGGAATGTTTTAGGCCCACCGAAAAGATAACTTCTGAGGTGATGAAGATGGTGGATTTTTTTGTAACATTCACTTAATGACCTAATTGTATTTATTATTATTTTTATTTATTGTTTATTAAGGAAGGTGTCATTTTCCAGAAGAATGAAATGAAACGTAGGAACATTCCATGGGTCAGTTAGGTAAAAGGGTCGTTGCTTTTGAAAGGAAATGCAGACGGCAGCTGCTGACAAACGGAGTATGTAGCAGCAGCTGAAACACAGGCGTAGCCGTATCGCTGTTATCCGTGGTAAAAAGGCGGGTTTCAAGAAGGGATACCATGGATAGGTAATAAACAGTGACACGTTCCTGTTGTAAGTGTCTGTGGAACAAAAGTGGACTTTCGGCAACAGCTAATCCCCTGGTCCAGGAATATTAAAGTATTTTCCTTAAAACCCTAAGGAATAGGAACTATACATTCTTCGATAGTAGTGCTTCTTAGCTAAACAAGCTGCAGGGCCCAAAAGGCTGGAAAAAAAACCCAGAGACACTGCATCCTCTCATACAACAGGGTTAGTCAGCAGTGACAACTCAGAATACAAAATGAGGGAAAAAAATAACCAGCGGACATATGACTGGTAAACTGAAACTTCTGCAAGGGCCATTCGTTACCTTTAAAGAAGATATTCAGTCTGAATTGTTTCGGTTTAAACCGAAGGATAAAGTTGGATTGTATAAGTAATGGTAGAGATCCGATCAAATTAAAAGCTATGTAAAGCACTCTGGATGAATTAAATATTGCATTATAATGTAATGAAATCTGGGTGTAAACTAATCGAAAACGGAAATCTAAATCCAAAATCAACAGGGCCAATTGTACATACTTGTGTAAATATAATTTATCTTTATTTCTGTCCTCCGTAAAAACATACAATTGGCAGGCGTTCTTTCGCCTTGGGTTAAAACGTTTCATCTCCCCTGACTCTTTATATTGTTGTTGTTAGCTTAGCAATCCCCCGATCCAGGGAGAAATAACCTACTCATTTCTGCAAATAGATATTCAAAGGCACATCATCAGGGCCCCTCAGGGGAGTGGAAACGACAACCACTCTGTTTGACCTCTACCCTGAACGACGTAATTGCCAACGTTGACAACGTCTTCGTTAAAGCATTGTTACTTCTCACTGTGAATCGTTTTCTCTGCAAATCATTTTAGACATTATCAAGCCTCTGCGGGTTCCTGGAAACCCAGACCCAAATACGTTCCTATTCAGTACAAAAACTGTCACAACCACAACCAAGCGGTACGTTCGCTGACGCGACATGAACGTAACTCTCATTGCATAGACTGAAAGCAGTCAAAGAGCATTTAACTTAAATTGAATTATGAAAAAAGGAGACGTCAGGAGATGAAGTTCACGAACGGGAAACACGGGACAAGGAAAGGGCGCAGTGATGGCCAGGGGGCAACGGGTTCAGCACCTTTCATTTCACCCGCACATAACAACAAGTCTGAGACACCTGACAGCCGACACCTGACTCCCCTCTGCCCCGTTCCCACTGATGTCTGCAGCGCTCACACAAAGAACTCTGTCAGCACTGCACCACCATGCAGATTAGATAAAGAACACTAAAATTCCAAATGTCAGTGAAAAAGTATATATGTTCACCATGGAAAGACTTTCGATAAGGAGACACCAATGGAGTTCTAGGATCAGATTTTCTGTAGACACCAGCTTATTTTTCAGTAAATTTTGCCTTGTCTTATTCATGTAAAAGGACAGACTCATGCATGAGTATGTGAATTTATAAAAGGGGTAATTCTATCTATGTCTTTTAAAAATGATGGCACACTTGTGGTCGCATACATGTTTTTGAAAAAAAATCACAAAAAATAACGAAACAATCTAACAAGAATCTAACAATGCCCCAGCATGCACAGGATTTCATACACTAGCACAGAGTCATTTCAGCTCTGAAACAAAATTGATTACTTTGGGGGCGTAACCACAGGGTCTATCTGACCGATACTCAGACAGACGCCACCAGTCACAGCAACCCCAGAATCCCCCAGGATATTCTCAGACCGGTTGCTGAGGTGTCCTGCCTTCAGATAGGCTGTGCTCATTTCCCCCATGTGTCTGTAATCTGGAAATGGGGGGTCACTTCCTGATGCACAGATTTTCCTTCAAACAACATTCTAGCAACAAGGCATGCTAAACAAAAGCCATCATTATACTGATGTACATTTAGAGGCCAGTTAATTAGGTACACCATCCCTTTCACGAAAATGGATTGCTCTTACAAATAGTCGCGTGGTCATGGCATACTATAAAAGCAGGCAGACAGGCATCCAGGGATTCAGTCACTGTTCGATTGAGTATTAGATCAGGGGAAAAATAGTAACCCATGGGACTTTGAGCGTAGTGTGATCGACTGTGCTGTCCTCAGACATCAATCCAATAAAGCATCTTTGGGATGAGACGGCCTTGAGGAATCCGTGCCCTGAAGATTTCAGGCTGTTCTGGAGACAAAGGGGGGTCCGAATCTAGATGGGTGTACCTAATAAACTGGCCGCTGAGTGTAGACTTTCAAGGAGAAACAGCATCAGTAGGGCTCCGGATTGAAATATAAACCTCTGTTGAAAACCAAAGCAAATTGCTCAGCGTTCTTAACATCTGATCTCCGATTATGGCAAATAGATAGATTTGACGGTTAGATTAGACGGCCCTCTCTCTCCGGGAAACGATCCACATCAGGGTAGGGCTTGCATTGGATCCCTTGGAAAAATTTAGCGCTTTTAAACGCAAGGGGAATATCACGTAATTTTACAGATAAAGCATGTCAAGTTTTATGTTTTTAGGAGCGAAAAATGCACAATTAAAAAGTCAGCATGAAACGTACGGAAAAGAAGGGGAGCAGCTAGCGCATATACAGAATTTACGATTCAAGTTTGAGCGAATACCTGTACATGGCAGCTCCCTGACAAATTCCGCTAGATCTGCGTTCCCATGGGAACGCTGGGAAGTGCATCAAGGTGGAGAAAAGTAAAACCAGATTCCATGTGTCCTGCCGCACTTACGCAAGCTGTCACCGGGGGTTTCGCAAAAATATCAAAAAGACTGGCAAGCGAGCTTTTTGTTTTTGTTTTTCCCTTCCCTTGTGGGAGTTTGTCTTCAGCGCCTGAGAAGTGATGGACTTGATATGACAGAGGCAGAGGACGAGGGAGATTCTGGTCCATGTGGAAAGGGTACAAAATCATTTTTGCAGCCCTGACGCTCCAGCAATGGGTGGTCCTGTCACACAGTCCTCTTTAAACTGACACGTGTAGTAAATTTGTCTGAAAACATTTTTCAGAACTACACTAAAAAATTATAATTGGCATTAATTGAGCTAATAAATATGAACACATTTTCCATTAAATAAAAATATTTTAATCAAAATTAAAGATCGCTCCTGCTAATAGTCAGATCAGACCACACAGAGTTTTGTGGTCTCTGTGAGTGTAATTTTCTATAGATCAGTAGAAGATAAAGAAGGAACGTGGCAATAGGAAAACAATGAGTAAACAGATTTATTACAGTCAGGGCAGTGTCTTGACCTCTATAAAAATGTATAAAAAATTATCATAAGAGCAACAATAAATTTACCTGATGGGGCATCTATTGGGTTGGGGCATGGCATGAGTTACGTAATTAGTTAAGTAACTTTAACTAAACAGAGAGAACCTAATATGGGCCATCCAGTTAAAACAAATCCCTCTTAAACACTTGAGAATGCAAACAGAATGCGAAAGGAAATGCCCTTTAGATTACAGAAGGCCTTGATTACATTACTACTAACATTTAACTACAATCGGACATAAAAAACCCTGCTAATGACCTAATTAAAAAGACATTTTTAAGAAACGTGAACTTTTTTCTTCTTCAAGGCTGCCAACCAAAGGCCTAAAAACAAACACCGCATTTATTTTGAATAGTTCTAACAATAAATGAGTAAATCCTGGAGATCAGATATTCCAGCCGTGTGAATGATAGGAAAAGAACAGGCGTGATGGGGAGATGCAGAAAGGAAACAGAATGCTCACCGGTCCACGTAGCGGCGGTTGGAGTCTGGCAGAACGAGGCCCAGGGGGGCGCCAGGGAAGGGCGGCAGCCGTTGGAGGCGGTAGCCGAGAGGCCGACAGTCACGGCAAAGAGAGCAGCCAGGCTTGGAGGCCAGCAGCGTGGCGTCAATCTCCAGGTGCTGCTCCGTGGTGAAGAACTGCACGCCGTGCACCTCCAGTGGCACGGACAGCTTGAGCGTGAGGGGCGTGTCGCAGAACACATCGCTGGGGCCCAGGGAGATGTTACCGCCACCCACCGTCAGCAGCAGGATGTCGTGGAGGGCTGGCAGCGCCGTCTCCTCGGGGGAGGTGAAGGTCACCCACACGGTTAGGGAGTCTGGCACCAGTGCGTGGGGGAAGTCCAGCTGCAACATGCAGCCCTGTAGCGGGCAGGGAGGTGAGCCAACGCTGCTGGGCTCCATGCCCGCGTTGGGGCTCCAGGTGCGCACACTGGGCTCACAGGCTTGCTCCACGTCCGGAGGACCTGTAGTGGGCGGGCGGCGGGGTTGGAACCTGGAATCAGTGCTTATGGCTAACAGACGCACACGCACTCACAAACTGCATGACAACACTGGCTACCAAGCACAGAACCATCAATGTAAGGGCACTGAGAGCAAGACCTTTGCTCTACTAGTGACACACTGCCTCAAATGGTGCACGCACAGATGAAGATTTATGGTCTTGTTTCCTGTAATCAGTCCAGTCTGCAATGTGGCACAAAGTGACCCTGACGTGACTGGGGGGCGCTGTGGCAGGGGTCACTTACGAAACGTTATCCGCAGTCCATGCGAGCAGCACACCGCTACGAGCCAAAGCCCAAAACACTGCAGCTCCTGGGAGGCCCCAAGCAGGGATCCTGCCTCCGAAGAGCAATTAGACTCTGCCATATTTGGAGTCGGCAGAGCACTCACATTATTCGGAGTGACGTACACATTCATCAAGTGTTTGGAGAAGCCAGCGCACCACAGACTATGTTCGCCTCGCGATTTCTTTTCTACAATTCCAAACTGGCAACCGCAAAATCCATTCGCTAACCTCATTTCTGGGAAGTGCACAAAAATCCAATGTTTAATCAATTGAGCACTGAATTCAGTTTCCAGGCCACATTATCTCAACACATTTATTACCATAAGCGCGTGTGTGGCCAAAACAGAGGTAACCACTAAAATGATGATCTGAGAATTTTGATATTTTTGTTTTCCCCCCTTTTCGTGGTGCTTTATTTTTTTCTCTCTCTTGTGCACAGTTTCTCAGTGGGGTCTATGTCCTCTGCTAATACTTTTTTAACACTAATACTTTTTTTTTACAGTTTCTTACAGGAAAGGAATGCATTTTTGTCCCTGGTCCAAAGTCCTGCTATTATTGCCAAATGTATCAATTTACAATGCTGAACAGAGCGATAACTTAATGAGCATTTATTACCACAGTACATCACCTAAGGGCAGACTGAGTGCTAACATAACCGGTTCATTTATGGAAAAAGTACAATTTAGCTCGCGGTGCTTTGCGTTTGTGAAAGTAAACATTGTAGATCAATTAACTTTAAGCATGCAAAAAAATAACACTGAATAAAAGTATAACAAAGCGTTTTGCTTTTGTTATCCTTTCCAGCAAGAACCTGCACATCAATTTTGACAAAGAAAAATAGATTTCAATGTTACATATGTAACATATTTCCAAAGATCCTATTGAAAGTGAGAGCAAGGCTACACACAGTTAAGTGTTATATATACATGGCCAAAGCCTACTACAGGATTGGCCTAACTTTCCACACAGATCCCCTTCCTCCACCTGCAATATACTTAAAGAAAACACTAGAGCCTGTTTACAAGCCCTCAGTCAGGCAAAATATGTTTCAGGTTTCGTCCACACGTGCTCCAAAAATAATAATTCAAAGGGTCTTCATCTGAAATTTTCATTAAAATCATACTCTGCATGATAAACAGAGAGCTTTCCTCTGGGCATCAGAGCTGTGGTCACTTCTCAAGCTGCGGGAGGGCTTTCAAGGTGACCGACACAATTTTGACTTCAGCAGCGAATATGAACACGGCTTTGTCAGTTGATTGGCTAATCCCGCGGGGGTATTAGTCTGTCTAGGAAAGTTCTCGTTCTAGGAAAAAGAGGAAAGGGGCTTTGGGATAAATCCCGACTTAATTGCTGTCAGTGGAATACCTAGTATTGGTCTGTCCGCCCCAACCGCCCTGCGTCATGTGGGAATCAGGCTATGGGGATGGGATGTGGAGGGATAAATACTGAAGGATATGCCCAGGCATGCAGTCTGCTGGGTTTTGAAAGGGCTTGGCTTGTGTTGCTGTCCGCACACGCACACACACACGCACGCACTATTCACCCACCCACCAACATACATACGCACAAAACGGTAAAAAAAAATAATCACAAAGTATCACAAGTCCTAAAAGAAACTGTACTACACTATTATATAAGTAACAGCTCTTTAGCAGGGCAAAGATTAATCCTGTTAATGAGGTATTCCTACCTCCATCTCTTGCCCGCCACCCCTCTCTAGGATCCCTCGCTCTTCTCCTGTAGCCATTTTCTTGTAGCCATTCTCTGCAACTTCTGAATAAAAACTTCAACAATCACTGAAACGGGCATCACAAGGACAGACCCCAGTCCAGGACAACTGAAAGTGTACAGCTATGAGTCAGCATCCTGCAACCATCATCCAGTGGGGCTACGATTGTAAACCAGTGTTCCTCGCAGGGGTCTAACCCATGGTCAAGATGCCCGCCTGGCCCTGTGCCATCACACGCAAACTCTCCTGACCCCCCGCCCCCAACACTTTGCCGCGCACGTCTAAAAATCCACAACAGGAAGAAGGCAAGCTGACCCCAGAGGGAGTGGAGTGACACGGCACATATAACAACACTCTTCCAATTCTGCCCGCTGCGTAGGTGTACACAAGCTCTCCTCGCTGGGGAGACAAGTTTCCCTCAGACAAAATTCCACCGCTGCTGTTTTTTCCCCTCACAATCCAGCTGGCCCCCAGTCAAGATCCAAAACGAAATGTCCCCATCTGGCTGAGAGGACAGAATTCGCATCGCCTTTCGCTGTTTGAGGACACCAGAAGGGATTCCCGTAAAGACCTCCCTTTTGTGGACGTCAAAAGGCATTGAGCTCGGAGGAAAATAAACACAACAATGCAGGAGAAAATACATTTTTGCCCGATAATTGCTCTGGCGGGGTCTGGAAGCAATACCGCAGACTCAGGCAAGGAGAGCATCACTGAGCGAGACTCCACATGCAAGCTCCCCCATGTCCTGTGCTACCGGAGACCTCACATGATGGGGTGGAAGACGGGCACGCTTTCAACGCAACCACTCAAATGCAGCGTAAATTGGTACCCACAATGAAACCGGCGAGAGCAGGACTTCAGCCTTAACGAAACAGCTCAAACACTGATGACCTCGAATAACAAAAACAAACTTCTTTTTTTTGAAAATCTTAATTTTACACAGATTTGTGTTGCCCTTTCACAGTGCGTTATCATTAGCCTTGTCTCGAAAAAAGGAGCCATTAATGTCTTGGGCAAGGCAAACTGTGAACTGATATAATCAAATGATCAAAACTAGCGATGTCAGGTTCTTCGAACACTCCACTGATATGGAACAAAATATTCAGGAGTTAATTGAAAGCAGGGCAACGCATTAAAAGTAGGGCATCCACCCTGGTCCAGACTTGCCAGCAAAAACTTCACAGTGTCAGCGGTCTCAGGTCTGGCCTCATAACTTCCAACCAGAGAACATAGAACCTAGTGCTAGAGACAACACTAGAGGCATCGGGTGAATACAAAAAGGCACAAGTTTATCATCATACATCCTACTTTTATCACCAAACGCTCTTCAAGGGTTAAGCGCATGCCACTATGGTTCACACTGACTTGCATTGTTGGGTTTTAACCAGCCACCATGGTCATTTTTCACATTCAGAATCTCATTCCCCAGGAAGAGCTCATTGCGTATTCCAATGAAGCAGCCAGGTGGGAGTCGACAAGCATTCCACTCGCCACTGGGTTATCCCTGGACCGCCTCGTCTACTCGCCTGCCGTAAAAAAAAATTATATAATGTCCGTCTCTAAACTGCAAAGACCAGGGGGCTTCCATTGTGCACTGGGTCTCTGCAAGATGCAGTGAGTTTGACTCTGGAGATTAGATTCTACGGGAGTCCCCTCTTTTTTTTTCTTGTGGGGGGTGGAGGGGGTTGCATTGTGTGTGATGGCTTTTATCTGACAAACTACTGATTGCTGTAATCAAACAAAGTCGAAGTTTCAGGAATGCACAGCTCCAGAAAAATTTGACCCACAAGAATAAACCGGTTCTTTGAGGACACTGCCAATATGAAGCAAAAAAAAATTTTTGGTAAAGAGTTAATCAAAAGCAGGGAAGCTGCCCTGACATAGGCAAGCTTGTTTTCATCTTTGTGAGCAATGGAAATCTACTGTAGAGACCCTCTACTGGTGGGTTTGAATCTGAGAATAAACACTAAGTAAAGGAGAAGGGCTAAAGGAGAGAAAATGAACATTCATTGGCTTTGGCAAGTCCAGGCATGCCTCTCTACAGAAAGCTGCAGTTTCGACTCAGGCAGCCGGACACCGGAGGATATAACTAGACCCACTGGGCACACCTCTTAGCTCATGTTACCCTAGGCGTCAGAGGAGTTCATCACCAGCTGTGAACTCTTCTGAGGACTCCAGTGTGAGTAAAAAAGCACTATCCTCTCCACATGCACAATGACCAATCAAGTCTGTTCATTTTTAAGATTTAAAACGCAAAACTACATGCGACAGCATACTGCGCGACAGTGGGTAGGCAGAAACAGCGCCTCTGTCTGCCATGATAGGCTGAAAGTGGACCCTCCACGTCCTGTGGCACATGTGACCACGTAACAGGCATCGGCGGAATCCCCCTACGGGCCCCGTGGATTGGCACCATGTAAACTGCATGTGAGCTAAGTCCTTCGGGGTGTCAGGACAGAGAAGTCCCCCCCACCCGACCCCATGTCAGAGAAACACATAAATATAGAACAGGTTTTTTTTTTTTTTTTCCTAGTCAATAGAGCTGACTCATTCTCGCCAGATCAGAAGGGACAAAAATGCACTCCAATAGCTTGTTAAAAGAAGAAGGCAGTGACATGGCTGAATCCCACGAGAGAACCGACGTGGGAAAAACTCAGCAGGGAAGGTGCTTCCATCACTACTAAAATCTGTAGAGATGCACTGCCACGTTGACATACAAAGGCAACGCTCACACCAATAATTAATACAGCGGTCACCGGAGTGGTGGGAAGAGCACAGCTGTGTGGACTATTTATAAAAGCGAGCCTCCGCGTCCGGCTTTCTGCAGGCTCTGCAGTCGTTCAACAACCTCCTATTTTGGGAATGTGGCTAATTTGGGTTGAAAGTTTTCACCCATCTTTTTTTGGGAAAAACCAAAGAAAACTGATGTTTGTTTGTTGGACACCTAGGGAATAATACGTTTTCCGTATTAAATTACTTGCTTTTAGGGCCCAGCCCGTTCTTAAAATGTAACACATCGACAATTAACACGGCACAATTAAATGGGAAGACCTGACAAGTTGGAGAAGGCCGCTTCTGTTCGTGTCTTTTGATTTTTCTACTGCAACGTTTCAATCGTGTTTTATTGTACACATGCTGCAAGTCACATATAGTGATATAACATTATAGGTATTAACACAGCCTCTGGCACAGTATCTGCAGCGCATGGCTGCACAGGGTAGTGGAGAAGGTAATGGAGACTGGGGGACTGGACAGGAGGAGTGCTTAGGTGAGGTTGGCGTGGGCACGCAGTTGGCTCCCGGATTTACCTTCAGCCTCCCGGGGGCTCCAGTGTCCCGAGGGGGCGCAGGGGCGGGGTGACGAGGAGTTGGAGGCGTACTGGATAAGCACGGCGCCCTCCGTGCACTTATCACACACGGTTCCCACTTCTCTAGGAAACCAACAGGGACAGGAACCAACTTAGATACATTCAACGCAAAAAAACCAAACAAAAAAGAAACCCAAGCAGGTCTGGGCATTGTCTTCTTGTGACAAGTTCTTATCCACTCCACTCACTTTGCTTGTGTCTCTTCGCCTCAACTAAAAAACCTTACCCAGAAACCGTCTGTTTTTAAACCATGTTCTTTATGTACATGACATTTTTGTGTCACTTTATATACATTATATGTCACTTTTTAAAATAAATTTGTTATTTTATCGATTTGGAAGCTGATATTTCAGCAGCTTGATTCTTTCATAAGCGATCAGAGTAATTGATTCTGCCTTGTTCTCTATGAGAATAAAATCTGTTGAGAACAACGGCTTAGTTGATTTTTCTATCATGAGAATGGTTTAGTTCTAGTTAATGGCTAGTGCATTATAATTTCAGGGTGTTAAAATACAGAACGCAGACCTCAAGTCGGAATTCGGGGGCCCACACATGCCAGCACGTGGCTAATGTGAACAAACGGCACATGCAAAAAACAACGGCACTTAATGTTTTATAGTCACAAAACATCATGCTGCCCTCGTTCTGCCTGCTACTCTCTCTTATATAATGCACCTCCTTGCACCTCCGCCACCTTGCGCTGATTCCTCCGCCCCCGTTGCCCCTGACCGCCTCGGTGCTGTTCATTTTCACCTTTCATAGAAGTCGCCGGTGATGGGCGGAAACCACTCCAGCGTAACGGCGTCCTCCCTCTGCTCCACCACCCGGGGCGGCATGGGCACGGGGGGCGGCCTGCTCTCCGGCTGCCAGGACTGATAGGCCAGGTCCAGGTAGCAATGCATCCGGGCCACTTGGTTGAGAGTGAAGGAGTCGGTGCAGTCGTCGTCTTCAGCACACGGGAGGCAGGAAAAGGAACAGATAGAGCAAAACGGTTAGCTGAAAAGGAAAGAAGGAGACAGCACAGACGATGGAGGTTGGCGGGGATAGGTGAGCATGTCAAGGTCACGTTAAAACCCCAGTGCGGAACGAGGCGTTTCGCTTTCTAGTTAACTGCTGAGTACATTTCATCCACACTCCAGGGGCACCGGTCCCACCAGGCTAGGTGTGAAATCTGCCTCCGACCCTGGAAGGTGCCTGACGCGTATACGACCTCATGCCCCGTCATCAGTCTTCTTCTCTAGGGACAGAGGCTTTCAGTGAGATCCCATGGGAGTATCAGGAACCTGCTTATCCGTCACAGTCCACTGCTCCTACTGTGGATTTCCATGACCAACGCTGTGGTCAAACGTGAGGATACATGTGATCCTGGGTGACCGCATGCAGGCGCACGTATGAGTGCATTAAGAGTATACTTTCACCAAGTAGCTCATACGTGTGGCTGTCATCAGCATTGTTTGAAGCACTGCATTCTACCTCTGAATTTTGAAGAGCATAAAGAA
>JAOVYW010018216.1:2142-34674 GCA_025775045.1 Hiodon tergisus | reverse complement strand
ACACACACACACACACACACACACACACACACACACACACACACACACACACACACACACACACACACACAGAGCCACCAATTCACATAAAACAAAGAGGAAAATCCCGGAAAACAATTTGAGATCATGCAAACTCAACACAGTCAATGGCCCAGATTTGTAGCACATTTTTGAGCAGATGAAGACCAACCGCCTGTTGACACCTACAGATTTTCCTTTTCACTCAGGCATCCTCTCTTTATTATTTAGTTTGTTTGTGCTGACATGAACAGCAGGCTAGAGTGAGAGCCTATAGCTTGACCCACGTCTCTGATTTGTCACCCCTGCCCTTAGACTCCAGGGCAAAACGGAACCTGGCAAGCCTGATGGTGTGCACAGAAGCACTCAGGCTTACACAAGTGCCTGTGGAAAGGCTGTCTGCTGAGCTGGCAAACCGCAGCAGACCAGAACAAAAGTTATTAATGTAACATATATCATATTTTATTATTAATTTAAACAAAAATGCTTTCAGATGCAAAAATATATCTACAGACAAAAAAAGTAACGAAACAATTTTACAGATGCATCTTTACACATACCCTATAAATATGATCTGAACTATTGTCCAGCTAGATATTCAATGTTTCAATGTTACCATAGATAATGAACCACAGTTCACGTAGGGTACATTTAATGCAATGAAACGTTTATAAATACAGTAATGTGAAGCGTGATTAGCGGGATGCTAATGTTTTGATTTAGTCTCAGTCTAATGGTTAGAAATACTTTTCCATAATTTTTGTTTAAGCATAACCCTTGTAATGTTTCGAGTAAAACAATGCAAATAAAATGTCTGAACGCCACACACAAAAGTATTCCTAAAAACTCCTGGAGAATTAAGACAGAAAACGTACAGTAAGTGTCGCTGAAGCGCTATGAATGCGCAGATAATGTGATAAGAACATCACATTAAAAAGCTTGGATTTTGTTCAGGAACATCGCAGCACTGCCTAACTTCTGGCAGATCCCTACGTGCTTCGGAGACCGCGTTTTTACTGTAAAATGGAAGAAGAAAAAAAACTTTATGGCTTTAAATTTAATCCTGGTGTCATGAAAAGTACTTCGCTGGTTTAGTAAAAACAGACGAGAGTTATGCTGGTGGCGTGCTGGAACTGTTGAGTAAGTTTTATAAAAAGAAAATAATGGTCAAGTGAGGTCGGATTTTCTGTAGGCTATTGGATATTGCAAAATTCTTTAGGAATTTAAAATCATAAAACATTACTTTTACTTAATAGATTTACCTTATCTTCTGCGACATAATAGGCTACTTGGGTGGCAAACAATTATTTTCTGAAATGCCTGGTTGGAGCGAACAGTTTACTGAAGAATGACTGAACTAGTTAATCGCGGTACGGCGGAATTTAAATATGGGATTTCATTTTCATTTATACGTTAGCATGTAAACCGCTCTGGCTAAACGAGGGAATACACCGGAAACTTGTTACAAAACAAGCAGTCAAGCAAAAAACATGACATTATGTCAGAACCAAATCAACGGTGATACAGAAGTTACTTCATTAGCTTACAGTATACCTATATACGGCGAAGGGGATATTTTGTTGTGAATAATTCTGGTGTTTCCGTCTGTTTCAGCGGATTGGACTTGGTTTTAATTATATAGATAATCATAGGAATGGACGACCATGGAGTTCGGGACACTCACAGAAGTCCACTTCCTACTGCCAGGTACGTCGCTTTCCTCAATGATAATGAACACTGACGTATATATGTTTACGTCTTTGTTTAAATTTTTTTAATCCAACTGTTTTCTTTGTTTAAATTAAGGTTATGCAAACTATAAATGTTCTACTGAAATTAAGGCATTGCGATCAGTGGCAGCGTTACAGGCTCTGCCATCATTTACTGCATATTTACTGTGTGCAACTGAAGGAGTAAATGAACTAAATCTAATTCGAGACAGTATAGATTTAGCTAAAACAGTCAGCTGTCGCGAATCTATGCCTTTGTTTCCAAACTGAAAGATGCAAAGGTTGGAGGCGGTGGATTTGTAATTGCTGTACTAGTTGCTTTTATTGTGTTATTTTTTAAAATTCAGTAAGGAAATGTGCCTATATGTCAGTAATGCATCGCACTGCCGATGTCCACTGACGCAGTCTGTTGTTTAAAGAGTGTATTTATTTTATAGCTTTGTTGCTTCGCGTGCCAGATTGTGTCGCGTGTCTTGTTACTTTTTCCCGTCTTTATTGGACCAAGGGACGCCATGCTCTGACTTTCTCCCAGACGAGCCATGTGTTATGACAAAATGGCAATGTTATGACAAGGCTGAAGTAAAGGGTGTAACGCAGTTCATTCTTACAGAACCATAGAAACCAAATACTTGCTGAACCTGTATACTTTAAAGGAAAACTAGCTATGATTCCAATACCAGATGTACTTCTGGAAAGTACTTCTGCTTTAGACAGGTATGTTTATAAATGTTTCCTATATATGCATTGTATTTCTTGTGAGGTCGCAGTTTGAAGTATATACTTCAAAATTTAGTTTTTAGTTTTGAAATTTGCCAAATGATTTTTGTCAACATTTAGTTAATGCTGTTATAGTAGTGTAGTGTAGACCATGTAAATTTTTTTCACTGCTTACATGGTCTACACAAGAAGGGAGACTTCTCTGTGATGTCAGAAAGTGTACGTGGAGCACAATAGATTCCACGACATCAGTAAAAAGAATGCTGGCAGCTATGTGAAATAGTGGTTAAAATGTGGAGTTACAGTAACATTGCCTGGGTAGAGCTGAGTGGTGTCCCCTTGAGAATTTCTTTAATCACTATCCAGCTGTTTAAATGGTATGATGTGTAAAAGATGTGTAATTTGCCCTGGATTAGACTAATGAGCACAAAAGTTATTGACCAAAGAATGAGGTCTATTTCTAAATAGGTTCAATGCAGCATAAGTTAAACTAAAATCGCTTTAAAAAGTAACGGTCTGTTACAAAATATGATTTTTGCTTTAGTTGGCTGATGAAGAATGGCTGTATTTAATTTAATCCGTTGGTAGCATTACTGGGACTTGTTATGGTCATCAGAGGGACAAGCCTGCTTAAATATGTTTACACAAATAAATACTCAGGAGAGAAGAGGAAATTCAAGAGTACTCTGATTGAGATTAAGGAGACTAAATGTGGTGTCCCAATTTATCCCCCAAAGGGAGACAAAAACAAAATCCTGATATTGATTGCGTAATGAATATCCAACAGATAGCCACTTTGTTGAATGAATATGTCCCACGGGAGGAGAAAGCTGGCTTAGATGTGTCAGTGCATGGCAGAATTTTCCATCTCTTTGGTTAGCGATGGACTGCTTACAGATGGCGTCAGCGGTGAAGGTCCCCGTAGCACTGAGCACGCGCATGCGCCCTGCAGCTGTGGGATGGGCTCCCAGTGAGCTTCTGCAGAGCAGTTAAAGTTTTCAGAAGTTTCATTATTCCCCTTCACCCAGCACCCTCCTGTTTTCAGGCTCCGCTTTAAAGCTGTTTCGCTACCTACATATTACCAACAAAAGGGCAACAGAACTTAAGTGCTTCCTTCTAAACAATCTGGAAACATACTTTGTCTGACAGAGATACTGTTCAACTGGAGACCCAGCCCAAGGCTGATGATAAGCCGTACAAAATGTTAAGCAGATGAACAAAACCATTGTCATATGTCACAGGGTCTACAAAAAGTGTAAGAATCCAGTGGTGATAACATTTTGTGTTTGTAGTTCAAGTGTCTCAGTGTCTATAGTATGGGAAAATATCATGATATGTTTGCATTGAAGGGCCACAGTGGGGTTGGGAATGTGAGTTAGTGAACGTGCTGACGATCTAAGACCTGAAGGACAGGATGCGTAGACGCATGCTTGCTTACTGGGTGCTCGGACACATATCAGCCTATAAGCCTATGATGACCGTTGATCCCTGCTTTGACAGATCAGGTGTCTTCCAGTGTGGGAGTGGTGAGTCAGACAGAAGGGTTATAAACTCTGGCAGCTCCCATACAGATAAGCACATAACACGTATCAGGTAGAATTTGCATATGTTCCGCCGTTTGTTTCGACCACTTAAAGTGACAGTCGCCGGGAGGAGTGAAATGTCGTTGAAAATATATGTGGAAAAAAAACCGCTGAAGAAATGTTGAGGAGTGGAAACTGCTTATTCTGGCAGACGCCATACAGCGGCTACAAAGCGGTCGCAGACATTGGTCTCACAGTGCAAACATGGGCTAAATGCTGGAAAATTTCTCTAGCGTTCACAACGGGGGCCTTTAAAATATCCCTATAGACAGAAAAGGAGCTCTGTTCTTTGAGGGGAAGCCTGTTTAATATTGCGGTAGGTAGGAGCCACGTTTTTAAGGTTATTGCCAGTTAATACCACCAGGGGAGCTGCTGTTGCGTAGCTCTTTCTTAGCCCATAGGTGTTTCTCCTGGTGCTGTGGCTTGGCAATCCCCCCCCCCGTTATGAATATTCATGCGTATGTAAATATTTATTGCATGCATACCCCAAGGCGCAGAACATCTCAGCCTAGCGAATCGTGGCATTTAGATCTTTGAATTTAGTCTCCTGCACTTTGCTATACACATCATACTGTCGATAAAGTTACAATAACAATCAACATATTCCCAAAAAAAAAAACCTCTATGATGGCTAATTGAGGTCAGAAAGATAACTGTAACTAAGAATTTGGCCAGAATTTGGCCAGTTTAGGCCCAGTTAAATCGTGTTTTATGCAGCTATGAAGAGTCGCTGTGGAGATTTTTACACTGAAGGTGTTTGGTGATATGTACCCGAGCGATCCCTGGGTGGAGATGGAGATCGGTCCCCCCAGCTGATGGGAAGCGTGAAAAGCCTCTGTGTTCTCGCAAGCACAGCTTGTTTACGATCTCCAAACTGTGGACGATTTTATCTCAAAATGAATGGTTTATCATGGCTGTAAAAGAGATCATCTCAGCCTTATGTTTCACTAAGGTTGTGGGTCTTCGTGTTTATGTTTGCCTGTCATGTAAGAGCTTGGAATAGAGGGGTTTCTGTGCGTCTTTCTGTGCATCAAAGAATCTATTCTGTAGAAACAACAACAGTTGCGCATGGCAGCTGTGGCTAAATCTAACTATATAATTCAGCTAAGTGTTTATATGACTCCCAGAAACCCACGTTAAAGTGTTATTTAAATTCCTATTTAAATACTGCAAAGCTTCAAGGAATAATGGACAGAAGGAAATGAACACTAGGTGGCACTAACACTAACTTGTGAACTATCACATTCTCCTATTCGATTAAAGGGAGTTTTTTTCTCCACCAATTCGGTGATTGGCTTCCTGCAGCATTTACCAGTTTACAGTTTTGATCTTGCACAATACAGGGGTGCATCTAACTCACAAGTGCATGCTATAACAAACAGTAAACGACATCTAGCAATGTAAACCAATGCACAATTCAGTTAATGTCTTCAGTGCGTGAGTATGCCTCTGTGCTAGAGTACCGTCAGCAAGGGATTTCCATCAACTATACCGATATGTAGGGTAATAGTTTTGTTATACTTTATACTTTTATACTGTTTTATATTTTAGATGGTAGTATAACTGTATGAGATATCTGTGGTGTTGCACATGGTAATCTCTGGATTTCTCTGCTAGAAAGCCTCTCTTTGTGCGATGAATGTGGCAAGCTTTACTTTGGCCAAGCGTCAAGTGAGAACACTGGTTCACTGGTCCTTATTACGTGTATGTTAACCTCACAGCTTTTTCAGTCAGCGCCCTTAAAAACACAGAGACCCCCTACATGACCCTAACCCGATCCAGTACCGGTAGGGTTTACTGGTTCTCCCCGTGCTGTTCTGTAAACACATGGGCCATTCACAGTGGTCTGTCTGCCGTGAACCTTCAAGACCTGACATATTCTCCACTTTATATGGTGTCACAACGCTTTAAAAGAGCCCTTTAAGCAGACGGCCAGGGCTGCCGGGGTGGGTGTAATTGGCATAATGAGAGCTTCCTGGTTGTGTCTGCTGTCTTAGCTCAGCTTTGTTTGGCTTTCTTATCGGTCAAAGAACATGTGGCACCAACGTGGAGAAGTCGTTTTCTCAAAACGTTCTGCAGATGTTTGCAACAAAAAAATTCTAATCCCGACTGCACCAACCCACTGATCTGTGCTGGGTATCTAAGTGAACGTTAAGGTTGGGGGCAGGGTGAACTGCTGCACAGGGTCACAGGGAGTGCATCCGGTTTTGGCTCTTGTTTCCTGGGTTGAATATATTGGCATCTGCTTTGCATATAGGCACACTGAGAAATGTGTCTCCGCATGCCAACGTCATGTGGGCTGGCACGGGGTTGAGAACCAACACATCTGTGGGAAAGTTTTGCTGTTCATTTTCAGTGAGGAGGGCAGGAGATTGTACACTGAGAGCACTTATTAGCTATCCCGTAGGAGGTTGTCTGTCGCCTGTTGTGGAAGAGTCTCTTCCCAGGCCGCTTTCCCACCATTAGATGGCCTTCCCAGACCCTGTGTAAACAAAACACCAGCGACCCCCCCCTCCCCCCCCCCCCTTGCCAAATTCCCAGCTGCTGTCCCTGGCCCGCTGGGATTACCCCACTCGCCCCACCTCCCCCCAAATCCAAAACCCCACCCCCTACGATTCCCTCTCCAATCACGAGTAAACATTTTACCACACCTGATGAAGGCTCAGCAGCCGTAACGTTGTACTTCAATGGGAAACCAGCGTGACATACTTTTTGTGTTACACATCCAGTGGGACGGTTGTTTTGAAACAATCTCGTCACAATCTTACACTGCACAGCCAATCAACATCTTCTGAGTGGCAAAACTTCAGCAAGTTAACACACAGTTATCGCTTACGGAAAAGAGCTAAATCTGTGTCTTCACCTTTAAAGTCCCACTGTTACAGAAAAAGCCACAGGTTTCATGGCACTGTGTGTTATCATAAAGACAAAACAGGGATGGAAAACTGCGTTAACTGCTATTTGGTTGTGTAATTTACACAACAAAATGACTATACTCGGTTAAAACAGATGTCTGTGTTTTGGCCAGGTTACCTAAATATTTAGACGTGCATTGCATCCCCAGGGCCATTTTAAACAGCACTGCCCCTAGTGACGAACGATAATCAGGTGTTTTTATGGTTTTCTTTGTAGTTATTTTTGTAAAACACCACTGAATGCAAGGTTTTCCGTTGGAAACTGTATTTGTGTATCGGCTCCATGGGGACCGACCCTGCATTAGAAAGGTCCATGAACTGAACGTCTGCCGAGAATTCGGTACCGTGGAGGAATAAAGTGGAAGCTCTCCTGCGCTAAGATTTCCTTTGTGCATTCACAGAAAGGTTCTGCCCACACAGCCCGTCTATATTGAGGGCGTATAATGATGCAGGAACTTGTGTAACCTTCAGAATATCATAACTTTCTTTATAGAGGCTTGCTCATAAACATTTGCTTTGCAAAGGCACTTTTAATTGAATTGAGGTCATTAAACAGTCTAGTGAGTGGAACTTTCGTT
Source organism: Hiodon tergisus (assembly GCA_025775045.1). Classification (NCBI taxonomy): domain Eukaryota; kingdom Metazoa; phylum Chordata; class Actinopteri; order Hiodontiformes; family Hiodontidae; genus Hiodon; species Hiodon tergisus. The sequence goes on along the minus strand of JAOVYW010018216.1, from coordinate 27,133 downwards.
AGGAGAATGTGTAAGGTTTTTACCAATATATTCAAATAAAGTAAAACTGACCCTGTGTTCAGACCAACTTTGTTTTTTTCCTGTATATATATATAAAGAGATCTGTAACGTGAGGGTTTTGAACTAAGAGCTATAATGTATGTGGTTTTGAAGTAAGCATAAACTTTTATTATTTAGTTTAAGGCCTAAACCCACCCCAACTAACACATGAGCTATAACTTTAACCCAAACTTTTTTTAACCTGGTCCAAAAACTTATTAAGCTGATCAACTTGGAAATTTATACTGGTAACGGGAGGGATCATTCAAACAATTCCATAAAAGATGATGCAGTGTGTGTCACTGAGATCATCCATGTGTTTCTATTTATTTAATTAAATGTGGATACATTTTACTACAGCCAAAGAACGGTCATAAATCTCAAAATGTATGTAAGATTTTTCTCAAAATGAGCAGTGTAGAAAAGGAGGGGTCTTGAGACCAAAACAATGGTCTGTCTGTACCCCAGAGATTGATGATAACAGCTCAGCACACACTCATACCTGCTTTAAACATCAGGACATCATACCACCTTACAGCATATTTTGGGGTAATTTTGCCTCAATTCTTTGTGTTTTTAATTGGCATAGACAGATCTAAACAAGAGTTAGGACACTGAATTTGCGATCAGAAGGCTGCGGCTAAAAATCCCATTGGGAAATGTTTATATGTAAACGGGGATTCAGCTAACATTTTCACTGAAGGGGCTCTGGGCTGGCCCAGTATATTTTATATACTCATGGTGAATATCTGCTCTCAGCTATCCGTCCTGGGTGTGGGTATCGACAGCACTGGACCTGCACAGCACCCACTACTTTTCTCAGCAGTCCTGAGCAGACAACACTGATTGATGTTGTCTCCTATGGATCAGTCACCTTCAGAAACCGCTGCAATTTAATCTGGACTTTTTCTGGGCACGGGCGAATGGCAGGTGGCCTGGCAAGATCAGCCGGTGCAGGAGACGCCATTGGAAGCTTATTTTTTAAAAATCTATAACGGTATAATAACTTACTCTCTCAGTTTCAGTGTGTGCCCACCTATAGTCATAGGACACTTATACAATGTTAATACATTTCCTTATTAATGTTAGCCTCATGGGCGCTAACAGGCATTGCGTGGCGTTGATCCGCTGGTCATTGGCTAACACACATTCTGGCACTGGAAAATCAGACGTTAACATGCAAACTCAGATGATTTAATCAGATGCACACTTGACACCACTAATTCTTACACGTGAACGGCCATGTAAAAATAGATATCAGATTAACACAAAGAAGTCTCGGGTGGGCGTAAATGATAATTTTTTTTAGTGCAGAGGGAGTTTTAACTATTGCCCAGAGAACAAGATTAAAATAGTACAGTCAATGTACACTCTTTTCTGTATATAGTTAAATTAAATTAAATTAAATTAATAAAAAACATCCTTAGTGAGTAATGCACGAACTGCAAATGGAAGTTGTAATAGTTCAGATGCAATGACAGCGATCTGGACAAATAGACGATCCGAGTGCATCTGTTGCTAATTGGCCAGACAGGTTCCAGGCAGGATGGAGTAGAAGCAAAGCTGATTACTGGCCCCAACACAATTGGCTGTGGAGAGGGCTCTCTGGAGCTGTTTTAACACAAACGCTAAAGAGCTTTTCTCTGATAGGATCACTGGGGCAGTTTTACAGTGATATAAATATGGGAGCCAGATTTACTGATGTCAGACCGGGCGGCTAGGTGGAGCGAGGAGGCAGGCCCCGTGCAAAACAGGGATTACGGGTCTTTTCTGTGTTCACCCAGTGGAAATTATGGGTGTTTAGAAAGAAAGATCACTCCACAGAAGGGAGAAGAACCAAGGAGCCTGGCTAATAATCGTTAACAGCGGAATCCACCCTGCTGTCGAAAAAACATCACTCTTCAGCAGGTCAGACTTGACAGTGTGTTCAGAGGTAGCCGGGATTCGCTCTAATCCCTGTGACTCAAAAAGTAAAGGTCTCCCTCAGGCTTCCGTGAGGAATAGCTTTTTCTCGCTAATATTGGCTAATATCAGCCGTGACTTTGATGTTCAAGGGACCTCTGGCCTTTTGTGTTTCATTTGAGAGTATTGACCACGTAGAACCACACGTGGTTTAATTGTGTTTGACATGGCCCTTTAGACTAGTTGTGTGCTATGAACACTTACCCTGAGTAATGTGAGTCTTAACATTTAGTTCTTTATCTGACATAACTATTTAACTTCATAATAATCATCTAAATTAAAAAGCGTAACATTGCGCAGATATTGCTCACTCTCTGATTTTAAACCAGTGCATCGATCTATACTAATCCATTTGGTAAATCATTTTATATAGAAAGCCACAGCAATTTATTTTTATTTTTAACTGGTTTCACTCAACCATGAAATCAAGTAATGGCACACTGTAAGTGAAAGATGTTGAATCTCTACCACATTTTTGTAATGCTAGGTATTTTTCGTATTCAATCCGCTAATAAGCTCGATGAATGATTCTTGTTTCATTATTCATATACATGTATCGTATCGACCAAATTGGACCAATTGCTATTAATATAATCTAAACATTGGAATGCCCTTATACGTCTTGGTATGAAAACAGAAATTTGCAGCTGTTACGGCATGCTTTACTGAACTCCGTTCTTAAAATACATAGGGTGTAGACGGTTATGGGCAGGAACGGTGATTTGCATAAATTGTTCGGGTGTTTGTCTCCACAATGCTTGGCCCATAACTCTAAAAGTACATTTTAAATTGGCCGAGCTTCCTGAATTGAATTAATATAAGCAGGTAAGTACATTTAAAATATAAGTGTATGATGTATTGGAGTGCTGATCAAATAAATGGCTGCTAGTCATACTTATGCAAGGACAACTTAATTGAATTTACGTGATTGTTTGTGCTATAAATACAGGTAAATAAACAACATTTTTAAAAGTTTAAGCGTAGATTAATTTCCTTCCGATACGTTTAATTGCAAACAACGTAACAAACTAGACCTAGATAGTACTGATGCGCCATCGAATGTACTGAAGTTTAGTTTAATTGTAAGTTTATTCCGCGAATGTGTCGGGATTGCCCAGTTCAGGCTACGCGAGAAAGAAGGAAAGGGCGTTTCAAAGGTTCAACTCGCTTGATTGGTGCGCGGTGATTCCAGTCTTCAGGGCACGCTCACATTTAGGTGAAGGAAGTAACCTGCAAAGGTAGGCTCTTGACCGTGTTCGTGCCCTATGTCTGTTTTTCCTCCTCAAAATTTAATTTCTGTTTTGGAGAGGAGACCGATGTAATTTGGGTAACTGGAGTCTTTACGAGTTTAAACGGAGTATGCGCGATTTTGTTGAGAAATTCGCGTTGTTAATACAACGTTTAACTTCACATTTGTGGGCGTAATGTCGTGTTGCTAATTTTAGTTAATTGAAAATAATAAAATTGTCAGTGACATAATCGGCAAGCAGGTGTAAGATACTTTCAAGTTTAAGAAAACGCATGTACTATAGAAACGCATACAAACATAAATTAAAAATAGTAGGAAGCCAATTTTCACTTGCGCATAGGTGAAAGCTGTGTAACTCCATAACTGGCAGTACTCACTGTCCAGTCCAGTTCGGTTCAGAGTTCTGCCTGCTATTTAAATAATAAAAGTATGAACAAACTCAGTAGTTTTTTCTTCTTCTGGGTGCTAACATTTTGTTCGTGTACAGAGTATTAGCCTGGTGAGCAGATTAGATTTTGGTCAGGTGGCTGCATCCACTGACTAACGGCATGTGTTTTGACTGCATTTTTTTAAAGTGACCCAGTTGGTGTTCATAGCTGTACAATGTAATTTTGTGGAGGCGGTTTAACTTTCAGGGGGTAATTTGCACACTTCACTATGTATTTGAGTGGAGCTAATGAAGGCTTCCAGACTAAGAAAGGGGAGTGTGGCGTGTTTTTCACATGCCATTAAGTGGTTGTGGACTGCTTGTGAACAAATTAATTCTGTCCCTACAGAAACCGGTGAAAATGGGCTTCATTGGTTAAGCAAAAAATCAGCACTGTTATTGAGTGACATTGGTTTTACTGGGGGAAAAACATTATGGGGCCCAATCAGGATGGACTCACTGTGTCACTCTCTCATATACTTACAGAAGTCTGATGACCTGATGGCCAAGTCCTAAATGCAGAGTTTTTAAATTTTTAATTGAATCTGTTTTAACGCAGTTTCACATGTAAACTGCTCTGTATGTCCTCCCAGGGCGTCTAAATATGGTCGGGACATGCAGGCATTAAGCCATTTGGGGAAATGGCTGAAAGGGAGACATCAGAAAAAGGTGAAAAACGGAGGGGTTATTGCCACGGTAACGTTGCAGCATTTCCTCATGAATACAGGACCCAGTTGAGTGCCAGACTCAGATGTAGATGGTGTCAGGGGCCGGTCCCAGGGTTGGGTCTAAAGAGAGGAACCATGGGATGCGGCCCGTGTAACGAGACCAAGGTAGGGTTGAAGTTAAAAGGGAGTCCCATAGACCTCCCGTAAGGCTGAGTCCGGGTGGTGGGCTGACCTAATCAGGAAAGGGTGACGGAACTGGCAAACTGTTGTAGTGGCGATTTCTGGTGGAGCAGATTGGACGGAGGAAGTGATAAGTGTTGTGTAATTGTAATTGGGTGCAGTTAAGGGGGTGGGGCCGAAATGGAGTGGACCAGGATGATCTCAGTCTGTTTAGGAGGATCAGTGACTCCTTGTCTTTGTATGCGCAGTCTTTGTACGTGCCGTCCCAGTGTGGCGAGGCTGTGAAAGGAAGCTGCTGTGTCAGCGCCCCAGAGTATAGTCACGTTATGTCTACAGCTCTGTCAAAATGCACATCATTGGTAATAATACTTATCCCATTTAAAAAATACTAAAATGTGTACATTGTGCAGTCTATGGCCTTGTTTTTTAGTAAAATGGCTGTACTTGGTTCTGCCTTGGGGGCACAAACTAAACTCTGGACTAATCCTGTTATTTGAACGAGTGTGTGTAAATTTGTGAAAACTTGGATATTGGACTTTGTCCCCGGGTTTGGGTAACAGCCTGCGCATTGCTTTCCTTGTCTCTCTGGATGTTTGTGAAAGATTTCAACCTTGCACGGGTTGCTGTTTTAGAACAATGATCTCTGTATGCCGACTGCCATTGTTTATGTAACTTGCTGTTTGCTTTCCTTTTAAATTACACAGGCTTTATCATCCAGGCGGAGATCCAGACTGCTATGAATGCAGGGAAAAAAATAATAATTGACTGTCTGTTTAAATATGGGTTTCCATTGTTACGCGATGTTTTTTTTCTTCTGTTTACTCCTAATTGTTCTTTAAGTTTCACCTCAATTTACATTGCATGTGGAGGGTCTGACTTTGAGTACTGGTGTGAACGTAAGCAGGGTCTGAGAAGGGGAAAATAAAAGGAATCCCCTCTGTTATGTTTTTTAGAATTGTTCCCGAAGGAGAGGGCCTATTTCTGATCCTACTGTGGAGTCTATGTTGTGCCGTGATAGGATATTTCTCACTGGCTGTAGATCAGGCTGCTTTATACAGTACGTCTGCAGTATTGTAGTCTATACTCCTAAAGCTGCTTCAGAGATTTATTTTAAATATTTGTATTTTATTTGAACTTGTTAATCGTTACGGGTGAACTAGAGAAAAAAGGAACAGATGACATGGTGTCTCTGAGCCGCCTACTCTTAGTAATCATTGTTTTCAGGTGTCTGTCCTCTCAAACAAAACGGGAGACATTCACGGGTTGCCATAGCAATTCTGACTCATTGCAGTGTATTCTCCCACGAAGACCTATGGTTGGAATCTTTCCTTATTTTAATGAGTAGTATCCGTGTATGACGCAAAACCACCCACACCCCCCCCCTTCCTTCCTTGTGCTGATGCCATCCAGACTCTCTACGCTATAGACCACAGTGTACACATCGTCTCTGCAGTAGCCTGCATTGCACCAGGCAGCTGTCAGTTGGGATGATGAGGCTAGGAAGTTGGAAAGGGGTTTTGTTTTAAAGATAAAACCAGAACAGGACCCTCTAGATTCTCCTGAAGTGTTTGGTGTACAAATACGGACTGCCTGGTGAGTCCAGTGTAATTCTAGTGTTTAAATTAATAATACCTTTTTGGATATATAAATATGTATAATATATTAATATTTGAGTCTACTTGGCTTATAACGCAGCACGTTATAATGCAGGCCCCTTTAGTAGATGTGTTTCCAAGTTCAGTGTCTTGTGACTAGTCGTCAAGTGGTTCTAGCCCCTTTCTGAAATATCTCTGAGGAGAGAGAAATGGTTACTTTTATGAGATTTCATGCAAAGTTAAGCTTAATGAGAGTGTTTTCACAGTGACTACAACATTTCAGATAAAAATTGTCTCTTTTTTGGAAGGCATCGCGTAATAAAATCAGTTTTGTGTGCTTATGAGTTGTCATACTACTTAATTTGTCCTGTGGTTGTGCCAGACATTGCTATGGCGTATGTATGTCTTTTGACAAACACAATAGCAGTAATCACAAAAGGTCTATTTGCGACTATGGAGTGGACTTATTAGGGAGTTCCTAAGGACTGGTCCTTTTATTCTCCAGAAAACAATTTCAAAGAAATGGCTTGCTTTTTGCGGTTTTATCATAAGCACGGATTCAATAGTTACATAAACTTCTTTTAAGACTATTAGAAAAACGTCTTTCTTCGAAGATGCCTTGATCAAATTTGAATTTTAAGCTAACCTTTGCAAACCTTTGTACATGTTGTACAGTGTAGTAGTGCTTGAAACAAAGTGTGTTTTGGTATTTGGGTTTGAAAACGAATATATGCAAACAAATCGCTGTTAATGATCAACAAACTGGATTGTGGAACTGTGTGCTTTTAAAAATCTTTGCTTTGTTGATTGACAGGGTCACTGAGAAATGAAAATATTACAAACTGGCAGCCACAAGTGTGAGTCTGAAGATTAAGCATCTTTAAAAACCTGCTCTGAGGTGTCTGCCAAAAATTACTATACCTCTCGTAATGTTTGTTTTGAGTTTACTAACATTTCACCTGTAAGTAAACATCTCGGTGGGTTTTAGACTTGCGTGACTGGTGTTCCCTGCCCAACCTAACCACGTAAACCAACACCAGCCATTTTATAAGTCTCACCTCTGTGGTTCTCTATCACATTTCACTCTTTCAGACCCTGTCTGTACAATAACTAAGCTCTTGTCTGAGGACCTGTGGGCTTGACCTCACACTGGAACAGTGGGACTACAAGCAGAGTCCTTGGGACAAATGCCAGCCATGACTCTGGCTTCCAGTCTTTCTAAACCCCACCCTCTTCACCCTGTGTTTTGTCCCTCCATCAGAAGATCAACCAAAGGCAATGCCCCACCCTCTTCACCCTGTGTTTTGTCCCTCCATCAGAAGATCAACCAAAGGCAAAGCCCCACCCCCACCACTTGCAGCCAAGGGTTTTGATGGTCCGGGACTCCCCCACAGACCCAAAGGGCTTCCTCAGGCTACCATGGAACAGAAGGAGAACTTGGTTGAGGAGGACCTGACTCTGGCCGTGGTCCTTCCAGGAGGGCAGGAGAAGACGGCTACCGTGCCTGGGAGGTAAGACCAGTGTGGTGTCTCCACCGCTCCCTGGGCGGGTGAGGAAGGACAACCAGGCTGAGATCACCGCATGTTCATATTAAACCCCTTTTAACTCTCGTATTCACATTGATCTAAAGCTCTGCTGATGTTTGACAGCATACCCATGATGGATTTGTTGGTCATGCTGTGTGCGAAGCACCATCTCAACCCATCCAGCCACACCATTGAACTCACCTCAGCAAACAGGAACCACATCAAATTCAAGCCCAATGCTTTAATAGGAACCCTGGAGGCTGAAAAGGTGCTTTTGAAACCCAAAGGAAGTGAAGATAAGAACAGAAAGACCGGTCCTCAAATGCCAGAGGTATAATTGTTTAAAAATGGTCTATATTTGTGTCTGCTTTATCCTCTCAACATATCCCCTGTGCTGTTCTACACCTTCTGAGATTTCCAATCATTAAACCGTATGTAAGTGTGGCAAGTAGATGTGAGGATTGTGCCGTAGGGGTATTGACGCATGCAATACCCATACCATTTCTTACTTATATCGTTATTTGTACCCTCCATCTGCGATTCGAGACATCTCACAACATCTCATGTCTTTGAGATGACCGCTTTGCTTATAAAAAGGAATAAACGCGTAAAATAAACGGCTTGTAACCAGCGCGAGAATCCGCTGAGCGACGTTATTATCCCTTAGCACAGCATCAGGGGCGTGACGCTGTTGTTTCAGCTCAAATTTCCCAGCTCTTGTGTTTTAATACAGTTCACATTTTGTTCCAATATTTAATTTAGTCTTTAAAGTGTGACACAGTTCAACAAATAATGTTGGATATTGATTCATTTGTTATGGAATGTGGAGGGGGGGGGGGTCTTAGTGTTTGCAAGTAATATCGCTATCGCTTTATTAAATAAAAATATTGTGAAACCCAAATCACGACCCTCTTGGCTTCCAGGCCACCGTCCGCCTGATCATAAACTACAAAAAGACCCAGAAGACCATTCTAAGAGTCAACCCACAGATCCCTCTGGAGGAGATCATGCCTGCTGTGTGTGAGAAATGTGAATTCGACCAAAAGACCACGGTGTTATTGAGAGACGTCTGGTCAGCGGAGCCTCTGGACTTGACCAAGTCGCTCAGTGACTTTAGCTTGAAGGAAGTTTATGCAAAGGACACGAAGGGTATTGATTAATAATACAAATTTCAGCAGCACAATAACACACCATTTATGATGATACACACCATTTACCAACACATTTTTAAAACTGAAGTTGTGATTTGGATAACATCTTTTACTACACTAGCTGTGAACTGTATGCATCTAAATGAGATCTCCATGATCCATGACTTGTGCTCCCTTTGGAACAGGACTTCCCCCAGCAAGCTGGCCGGATTCCCCGTCCCGTCAAGGTAGCGTGCTACAAGACATTTACCTTTAATTTACACGTTCTGTGTTTCCTGCAGATGTCGCAGCCGCCGAGCGCGCTGGCTCTGCGTCGCAGCTGTTGGGCTTTGTGTTCTTTATTTGGGTGAACCAATCCGCCATGTGACGAAATCGTCCCTGAGCCCTTGTTATAATTCCTGTTTTCAGAAGACAAAGTTCCCCAAGGCAAAAACAAAGTTCTCAAGGAGAAAGAGAACAGAGGCTGGTTCAGCATGTTTCGGAAAAGTAAGAAGAAACCAGATCAGGTGTGTGGGTTTCTACCGTCCGTCTGGCTTATGGAGAAAAGGGGGTTCCTTATTGAGAAGAGACTTTCGCTCCGCTTGCCTTTTTGTAGGCCTTGACAGTGAGCGCCCCGTCCTCCCCCGTCCTGAGCGAGCAGAGGCCCGGCAGTGTGACCTCGCAGACCGCCCGCCCCTGCGTGTACAGCTCCAACACCATGCCCTCCGATGTGCCCAAAAAGAGGCGGGCGCCCCTGCCCCCCATGATGGTGTCTCAGAGCTTCCCCTCTCGGCTTGGCGAGCAGCAGAACAGTCCCAAGCCCAAGGGCCCGTCTGAGAACACCCAGGTTGGCTTTAACTGGCCTTCCCTCTCTGTGAGGGGATCGCTGGGGTTTTTTACTAGGCCGCGATGCCTCTGGGTACGGGGATGGATTGAAAGAATTCAAATATATTAGCTTTTTATTTAAAATATCATTAAGTCTAGATGAGAAGTGTTGAAGACCTGTTCTGAACAAATATTTTTTTTTTACATTGTGAGACATTACTCTGCAGGAACTTAGTTATACGTTTTTATTTATTTATTAATTAAATGGTCTGAGTAGCTGAGTTGTGTATTTATTGATCTGGGGTAAAATCAAATACAACTTGAGCTGAACGTGTTTAATATGAGCTAAGTTGTTAAAAATTAAGGGGAAAAAAACAGACAACTGATTGGCGTGCCGAGATCTCCAATGACAACGCTGAATCACCTTCTGATGTTTAGGCAGTCCCTGGGCTGAGTCGAAAATCCTCCGGATCCTCCCTGAAGACCACCAAGCGGAAGGCCCCCCCTCCCCCCGGTGCCGTCTCTCAGGAAGACACAACGCTGGACAGACACATAGGTGTGTATGGAGTTGTCTTTCTCACTTCACGTGACCACTGTATAAGGCCCAACAGTTACATTTTTTTAGCAAATGTCGTTTTTTTAAGGGGGTTGTAAGCTTTTCCTTATGAGCATTTGTGACTGACCAAGGTTCTTATGTTGTTCAATACGAATGGGTGCTAATTTAATGACGTCTTGAAAACCTTGAACCTAGAACCTGGTGTTCTCTTGGTCAGAAGTCAACTGCTGTAAATTAGCTGACACCTATTTTTTTAATTTATTTTCCAACTGTCGACATCTGGTAGAATAGTCTTATTTTGCCCCCTAGTGGTTTAAGATTTTAAATATTTTGTTTGTGAGCTCGATCATTAAAATTTTTTTTTAGTTTTTATTACCCCTAAACATTTGCAGTTGGGTTTTATAATGTATATTGTAAAAAAAACTCTACAGTTTTTAGTATTATATTGATTTGTCAATTAATATAATTTCAAATTCCCCTCCCAACCCCAAGTCACTTCAATAGAGGTTTCAAGTGTTGCATTTTTGCAATGTTAATGTCCTGGTATCTTCCGAGGATGTTTTAAGTGAATGTCTTCCTCTTTCAGACTCACCGGACTCACGTTTATGACTGTCTGCAGTACCTTCAACTTCCTGTCCCTCGAACCTCACCGCTCTACAGTTCTGTTCTCACCTCTCCCAGAATCTATTCTTCACCTTGTGGCTTCTCTTTGCTTTTTTTTCTCTCCCCTCGTTTAAATGCTTTCTGTTTTTCTACTTGTGTGTATATTCTGTACATTTCTTTTCTTATCAGCGACACAATATTCAATAAGCATCACAAAAGCTGTCTTTTAGGTTTAAAGGTTGTTGATCAAATGATGTTACCGGCGGTATGTGACGTTTTCTTAGAGAATTTTTTATAAAAACTTAAACATAGTTGAATGGATTGCTTTGTTTCCATAGTGACCAGTGTTTGTCAAATGAAAGAATAGCAGAGTGTAATGTTTTTCCTGAACCAAAGATCACCCAGTTTTTCTTTGTTGCTTTCAACTTCCTTTGGGGGTTTTTTTTTTTTCCCTCCGTTGGACAATCTTTCATGCAAAGCAGATAAAACGTCAAGTTACATCTTGCTCGTTGGACTTACGCGTTAGCAATGAGAGAGCGTATTGTTGAAAGACTTTCACGTGGACTTGTCTGGATTAAACGTAAATCTTGGGCTGCAAATGTTCAAAAGGTTTCAGGAAATAGATGGGGCTTACAAGCCCATTGGAGTACTGAGGAACAAATTGTGTTCAAAGCCGACCTGTCAGAATTCATCGTGTCGCCATGGAACAAGGTACCTTCAACACCTCGGTACCTGAAGGCCACCCACAGGTTTAATAAGCCTCTCATTTTACTGTCTTTTTACTGTATATAACTGTGCCTTACGACAGGGCGTGAACGTGAACAAGACAACACTGTGGTTTAATAGAAAAATGTGTGCTTCCTGCCGATTGTCTGTTGCGTTTGCGTTTGTCATTTAGTTTTACCCCCTTGTGTGTCAAAGCTCAGGTGAAGTTCTGTATTAGGAAATCTGTTTTGAAAGCAATTATTCAAGGTTTTCCCAATTTGACCCTGTCCAATTTTTTATTAAACACGCCCTTCGAATTGCTGCTCTTCTGTTACTGTTGGTTACCTTTTTGAGCTGGGGTGCAGTGACCAATCACGGCGTGGAGCTGTGTTGACTGCAGAAGGAGAGGGCTGGGGTCTCCTCCAGTGTTTTCTCCTGGCGTCCCTGGAGGTGTGAAAATGCGTGGCCATCAGAAGAGACGCAGCCTCTTCAGACATCCTCATTAAGTGTGACTCAGTGCCTGGGCTACAGTGCACTGTCTAAGAATAGTCTGAGGTTGGGAATGCTTAATTGGCGTTTAAAGTGTGCTATTTTAAATTCTCAGCGCCTCAGTGGAGATGATCTTTTTCCTGGATGGAAGAATGTGCGATGTGACTATAACGTATTCCTGTGATAGGCATTACTTAATTCTGCTGTTCTGTCCATCAGTCATGTTGTATTTACTGCTTGTTTTCTGCTATTGAACTGTGATTTCCCCCCCCCCCACGTCTTACCTTGGTTCAGTAGTTCAGACATCCCAGAATGTCTTGAAGGAGATCAACGAGCAGGAGAAGACGCTGCGTTTGGATACTCTGGGCTCTAAAGCCGTGGACGAGGTCCGGTATGACAACCGGCCTAACAGCGTTACGGTGGATTCTGGGGTGACGGAGCCCGCGGCTGCTCCCACTGATGTTGAAATGCAGAACGCCCCATTAGCGGGGAGCACGGGCAATCGGTCTCCAGATGGCAGGTACGGGACAGTTCAAGACATTGCTTGAGTGGTTACTTTAACACGTTTACTTAACACGGTTAGAAATTAGAGTTCGAACTATTGTATGTAGCATATTGAGCAGCTGTCTAAGTTACCTTCATGACTTCTGTATTGAAAGACCAGCCTGGGATCCTGTAAGCAACCAGGAGAACCCTGATAGAACACTGGAGGCTCAGGAACCAAACACTGGTGGAGTGGAACCTAAGGGTAACTCATTTTACTCAATTATTGAAGGTCTGCTGCTACTCTATACTCGGTACTCTTATAGCAAGTGGGTAATACAACGTCAGTGTTCTAATGAATAACATAGGACCTAAAGACCCACGCTCTTTAGCACAAAAAGCCCATCTTCTGGTGCAGAGCGTCTTTGTTTTAAAGAATAAATCGTTTCCTGTTTCCTACAGCCAGAGACTCGAGCTCAGAGGAAGGAGAGATGAAGCAGGTTTCGTTAACAGAAAGTTCCCCAGTGCTGTGTGAGAATGGAATACAGGTTAGCTTAGCTCCTGCCTGCCCCACAGCCCAGCCGGTGACTCAGGAAACGGCAGTTCAGCCTGAAGAGGACTCTTCCAGTGGAGACCAGTCAGAAGCTCCCTCACCCACCCACGAAGTGTCTTCGCCTGGACCAGCAGTGCTGAAGACGGCCTCCCCCACGGAGGGGCACAGCTGCCTGGAGGGTGGGTCTGTGTCAGCCCAGGCAGAGGCAGCACATCAATGCCAAACCGCACGCGCGACAAACGGGACTCTGTTTCATACCAAGACCGATTCAAAGCCTTTCAATGACCACACAGCAGACCACAAGCAAAATGCGGGGTTAACCAAATGCACCGTTGTGCCTCTAAAGACCCTGGAGAAGCAGAGATTCTTTGAGGTGGAATTGACTCTGGAGTCTCCAAGTGTGGTTGTACAGCAGGAAGTTTCTGTGCATCCTCCTGGACCTATAGACCGTCAGACTCGCACAAGTGAGCCACACGTCTCAGCAGATTGGTGGGGGCTTCACGGCTCCTCCCCCAGGTATGGCTCACAGCTGAGTAATGGCAGCGTTGCTAAGGACGACTCTCGTCATGGCAGCACGGTCCCTGCCCCGCCTGCCGTACTTCCTGAATGGGACGGAAAGCTTTGTGACTCTCCCACCTCTCCTGTTCGGGTGGGCTTGGCGACACAAGTTAAAGAGAAAAAAATGCCACCTGCTCTCAAACCCAAGCCAGGTTCCTTCCGCGTGGTACAGAACCAGCCAATGCCCGGGTCGTTCGTCACCTCCTCTGCCGTGACGGGCCCGAGCGGCAGCCCTGACCGTGATGCCAGTAGAACTCCTGGAACGCCCGCGGAGCCCGCCGTAGACTGCAGCTTCCCCCTTCCTCAGCCTCCAGTGGACGGGACGGGGGTGGCAGGGGAGTACCCCTGGTCTTCAAGGCCTCCGGAGGCTAAGGTTTTGGGTTCCCGCATCCCCGGTCTCGTCCGGCAGCAGAGTGTTCCTTCCAAGGCCGGCCTGAGCCTTGAGAAGCTGAGGGCCTTTGCCGCGCCCCGGCCGTACACCTCCACCGCCCCGTCGCGCTTCGCCCTGGCGGTGTCCTCCAAAGTCAGGAGGTCGCAGTCTTTCACCCGGGGTTCCAGCTCGCCGCCCACACCCGGGGAGAGGAAGGAAGTCCGGACGAACGTAGTAAGATGGCCGTGCTTGTCCTTCATGTAGTCCAAAGTCTCTGGATACAAAATTACCTCTGCATGTATTCCATTATCTCACTTTCTCTCTCTCTGCATTGCATGGAAAACAAATGCCTTAAAGCACCCTGAAGTTTATGTTTAAATTGAGGGCAATGTCTGCTACCTCAAGCTAAGACTCCTGTGAACACACACATGTGCAGTGGGTGTGTTTATAAGTTTGGTTCCCTCGGGCAGACCGACAATACTGCCTTTTTAACCCATACCCCTAAGTACACTCTCTTCTCTGACTAAGCCCCCTGTTCCTTTGGTCATGTTTAATTAATGTGGCGTGTGAACTAGCCCGGGGGGGAAAAGGCGGCCCATTTATAAGAATGTGTGCAGCAGACAGCGTGAGTGTTTTCACAAGCACAGATTGTCCCAATGAGGTCAGAACTCCTGCACAACGACAGCCTTTGTTCAGGTCAGGGGGCTGGGGGGGTGTGGCCTGACATGTGCCGTGTCACAACGGGACCGCCCATTTCCTCGCACGGGACAATGCGCCACTGATCTGGCTGCATCTGTTAACCAGAGGGGGGCGCGCGCTTTGCCTGCTCGTGTCTGGTAACGGATACCCGTGTGCACGCTTCGGGCTCCGTTAGCAGCCTGGCGCTAAGGACCGACTGCGCGGTTGCCCGTCCGTTTTCAGTCTCTCTCTGTGTTGTGTCTCCCCCCCGATGCTAACTGCGTTATTCTGTCTGGTTCGTTTTGAAGGAGTACAGCACTCTGGGCAGGAAGGGGTTAACGGTGGCTGAGCTGCGGCGAGCGGAACATCCAATCGTCGACCGGGCTGGTGACCCGAGCAAGGCCCACGAGAGACGGCCAGAGAGAGGGCCCGATTCACCTGACGTGAGTAGCACAAGAGCCCCGTACTGCCCGCAGTAATGCTTTGTACCAGGCAATCAATTTCTACATCCAGTTCTAGTTAGAGAAGCAAGGAGTTTTAAAAACCATCGTTTTGGTTATTCCAGGCAGCAGAGGCTAAGCCAACTCGAGTGGGATAGAGAGAGATGAATCATCTGATTTTCACATGACCTCCGTGAACCCCTTTCAGCTACCAACCCGTCCTTATGAGCTGAGGAAGAAACAACTGACACATCCAGCTGGAGTGGAAGTGTCAGAAATGACTTATCCTCAAATAATGATATCATATATTTTTATTAATTTACCTTTTTTTTGTGATTTGCTTTGTAACGTTTTATAAACATCATTATATGAATTATGCAATATGTTAAGGTTAAAAGTTATTTCCTGTGTCCCTTCTGAAGTATTTACATAAAATGATTAGTTTCGATAGTAAACTATAATTTTCCACCCGATTGAGAGAAGAAAAAAAGTTACATTGGACTTACTTGAAGATACTTCATTAAATATTTTTAATTCAGTGAATTTTTGCTTTTGAATTTCTTATTTTTCGCCCCACTGACCTGGGGATGCACAATTTTACTAAATTATGGAGAGAATTTTGCTGAAACCACCTTTAACAGAAGGAATTGTATTCTTATATATCAAAAAATGGATGGTTTCCATGTTACCTTTGTGTGTAATGTTTAAATAATTAAAATAAATAATTTGTGTAGGATTGAAATGTCCTAATTGCAGCATAAACCTTTCCAACATTGTGTTGGACTTCCTGCAGTACGTGCTCGATGAGGGTTAGACACCTTTAACTCTGAAGGTAAATTCGGCAGCCATCTCCACTTATCATGTGAAACTGGACTTCGTTTCCCCAGGAGCTCGGGCTCTACGAGGGACCCGCCGCACAAGGCCACAGAGGAACTACATTGTTCCCCAATGGAGGCTAAATGTCGTGCTGCCAGCCTTGACAAAGCCTCTCTTTGAGCCTATGTGTTCAGCTGAGCTAAAACTTAGTTTGAGTGTATTAGATGCTGAGCGATTAGTTTGTGATGGGCCTTCAAGGTAAACAAGTTAATTACTTATAACATACCCCCCAAAAACACTGCCTGCCTTCTGAACTGACAACTTTAAATGATAATGTCCATCCAAGCTCAGGCAGTCAGATCAGGCTGATTTACGCTGTAATCTCTCCAATAATCCCGTAATCAGGGTCCGGATGAATAACTGAAATCCTTTAAACAGACTGCAGCTTTGCAAAAGTAATCTCATTAAATTTTTATTTGGTCCAAAACTCTTTAAAGGACGGGCTCCTTCAGCTGCTGTTGAGGTCGACAACAACGTATCAAAGGAGGGGCGCAATTAATGAAACGTGTGGGCCTTCCTTAACGTGTTCCCCGCCTTCCTTAACGTGTTCCCCGCCTTCCTTAACGTGTTCCCCGCCTTCCTTAACGTGTTCCCTCTCCTTCACTCACTGTAACTAGGATGTTCTCCACTTCCTTTTCTACAACCCCCCCCCCCCCATCTCATCTCATTTGGCAAAGGGGAAATACTGTGATAAAACTACAGTGGTAAATATCACTGACTGAATGTGAAGCAAAGATGGTGTGCTATTTATTTCAATGAAATGCAAAAATAACATGTCAAATGAAAGCAGATACTTCCTTTGTTCTGATATGGTACACTTAGAGAGCTATTGCAGGTGAATTTGGAGACCTCAGTAAGAACCCTCGTCGCCAGTGCAGGACCTGTGAAAGAGGGGTCTGGCAGAAAAGGCAGCAGATTTTCCGGTGGGCTCTTCCCGACCACCCTTCCCCCACCTCTCAGAACAAGCGGAATAGGTCTGCCTCATTTCTGTCCTGCTGCCGTGCGGGAAACCAGACTTCCGATTTTATCAAATATGTGGAGATACTGTAAAATATTAATGAGGCTGTGTGTGGGTGCATGGTCTATAAGACTCAACGCTCCCTTGATTGCCTGTGCTATTCCATAACTTTGTTTGTACTAGGCTTGTGTTAAATAGTTAACCCTTTAACATCTGTGATTAGGGAGATCTACACTGTGCTGTATGGCCGTATGCCCCACTATTAACCATTAGCGGTCCGTTGAGCGGTAACATAAATTAATCTATACTCCATTATACTTATAGACAACGTAGAGAAGTTGTAGTGTATAGTTTAACATATTAATGCATTGTGAGTGGGTAAACGTCCCAGCCAGCCTTTGAAAGTTCCTATGCCGTAGCCTCAGAAATCTTCTCTGCAGCCTGTGATTGGGGGTCTTATTGTGGCTGATGCTGAGTTAGAGTGAATGTGATTGGCTCTTCATGGATGTGGATTTATTTTATTTGTTTGAGGCTACTTTAGCAACATGGCTGCACCCACGCTTCCTGCACAGCAGTGCGGACGGTCTGGGATTCCGGTTCCGTGTTCAGCGAGCATCGGCCCCGTTCTGCTGCTTTTCGCTCCGCTCCGTGATTGTCTTCTCTTCTTTAGTTCCTGCGCGTATAAGCCCAAAATAAGCTGCTCTGACTGTCACGCACAAGGGAGAAATAGCTAACATAAATATGGCTCAATTTTGTTATGTTCAGAGACTATACCTGTTCAGAATATATAAAAATGTTAGAAGTTGTCCCAAAATACAGGTGTTCTTGTGTACAAGTATTTAGCCACCATCATTTCTTAATTACAGATGTCATTACAGACACAGTTACAGATGAAATCTTGATTGATAAAAAGTGACGTGACTCATCTTCCAGTGAAATGTCACTCAGGCAACAGATACCCTAGTGCACTGGTTTCAGAGGTGTGGTCTTCTGTGCCGAGACTGGACATTAGACCCTGACATTAGATTGTGGTTTGTAATTGCAATCGCCATGAAAAAACGAACCTTTTTCTAAATTCAGATTCTCCTACAGTAGGTGGTTTTCCGGTTTACTGAAGCTGGAACGTGGCTCTTCTGCCCTGGCTGCCAATCTCGCTGCAGGTGCTCATTACAATCACGCTGCCTGCAGCGAGCGGCCAGTCCAGGCCTCTGATATCTCTTAAAGGCTGATATTACACAGTTGAGCGCTAACCATAATCATATCAGCAGTATTCCGCTTTGTTTAACCTTTTAATGACTGGTTTTCGGAACGCACGGGCACTCCTCGTGTCGGCCTGATTGTGGCGTTTAGAATTCTCCATGGTTTCTGAAGTGATGCTAATCAGATTTTTATTCTGTACTTTTGGAATACCAATATGTATTCCGGTGACGGATCGTTTTAGACTCGTACCCATATCAGTCTCAATCTCTGTTTGATTTGATTTTTGTAATATAGCATTCCTTGTTGCAAAAATCCGAATGTAAAAAAGCTTTGTGCTACTTAAAGTTGAATAAAATATTTCTAAAAGATGATTGGTCTTAATACTGTCACTCCTTAGATCCACATATGTACAGTATCACCAGTGTAGTATTATATAATCTATTCAGCCAGATTTTGGAGCCTTTCACTAAAGAAATCATGATGCGATATAAGATATGGAGCAGAGGGTCGGCTATTGAGCAATGTCTTGGAAGAAATTTGCGGTTCTGTCCTCGATCGATGCGTTTCGTCGGAATGGCTCCAGTAGCTGTCCGGCTGTATGGGTGGATGAGCGTACATTATAAGCTGTGTAAGCTACACTGAGTGAAAGTGGCCACTAACTAATCAAGCAGGAAAAATAGGGCTGATATTGCTTAACATCACAAGAAACGAAAGATCCTGATTGTCTATTCTGTGGCGTCACCCCCTGCATCGTTGATCTAGATTTGGTGGAGCATTGTTTAAGACGGAAGTCTTACGCTTGTGAGTATAAGCCTTTGTACTCTGTGACAGCAGTACCTACAGTAAGTCGCTGTTGACAGCAGGAGCGTATCAGGGCTGATTTGTCACGTGCGTTATGTCTTTTACTCATGGTATAGATGAGTTTAATAAACTTATAGATATAACGTTGAGTTATAGCTGTAGGCCAGCTATTCTAGATATACACTTTGTAATTAGTAGGAAAAGACCTGGTATCCACACTCAACATAATTGTCATCCATGTAAAAGTCTATGTCATAGTGGCATGCAGTCACGAGCCACGCCCTCAAGCCCCAAGGACACGCCCAGGACTGCCGTGATGGACAGCCTGTGCTGTGGGACCATTCCCGGTAACATCCATTTAATGGGTTAAAGTCTTTTCCTTGGTCTGGATCAGATCTGCACATAAGGAACTCTGTTTAGAAACCCTCCTTTGTTTGATAAATTGTATTAATAATGAAATAACGTGCACTTGAAAGTGAGGAATATTACTGGTTTCACTGACTTTACCAAGCAGAATAATAAGATCCTGATTTAAAAATGTAAAATCTTATAGTTTTTATGATATATCACCTTTGCTTGGTTCAGGGCATCACATCATTGTAAGAAAGCACCTGGTGACTAAATTAAAAGTTTCCTAAAGCTAATATAACAAATATAAAATAAAATAAAAAAAAGATATAAATACCTGTATATATGGTTTATTGGTTTAATTACAGGGACAGAAACGTTGCTGGAGTATTGGGCTGAAATCGTCTGCACGTGATAAAAACCCGGCTTTTTATTTCCTACCGGTAACTCAATCCTTCAGAGATTTGATTGGGTCTATTCTCAGATAATGACCTCCACCCGAGGTCGCAGTTGGAATCGCGCCGAGACCAGCTTCCCACATCTATATTTTATGGTGGTGCTCCCGTTTTTTTAAAAGTCATTTCTTAACTTGACTGAAAACACATTGCTTGGCTTCTCCGGGCTGTCACCGTCACGCCACAACACTGGGAACAGAAAACTGTCTGTCAAATGAGTGTCAGTAATTCGGTTTGGTGCCTGGGCCAGGGAGAACCTTAAGGTTCTTTCATGCGGCAATCTCCATGCTGAATGATTATGACGGAAATAGAAGACCCTCACCTCTTTTAAGGATGATGTCACAGCGGAACGCTCTGATTGGTTGCCAGCTCCTGTGGAGCGCTGACCTCTGCCCAGCTTGGAGAGCTCTGACCTCATTTTCTCTAAAAAAGCGAGCTGGCTTGTCCAACCCTGCTCACCTGCCTTAAACCTCAACAGGAATACAAAGGCAGGACAGACAGTTGATCTTTACTGTGGTTCCTTCCCTTCCCTTCCCTTTTCCCTCCCCAACCCCCCCCCCGTTGCCAGTGGACGGGACTGACCCTACCAGCGTGGTATTTAACTACCACCTTTGTCATTGTTTGAGGATTCACACATGGCTTTGTGCTAGAGAGCCTTATTTTCCAGTGCGGTCCGAATGGGGGTTGCTTTTATTTTTTCCTGTTTTTCTTCTCGTTCGTCTGCCTGCATCCTGTGCCCTTTCACTTGAGAAGAGTTGGCAGGTGATTGGACAGACATTTGTGGAGTCAGGAAAAAGGCTCTGCTTAGAGGCAGCTCTCTTTAATTACCTGGTTTCAGCTGTGCTGAGGTGAAACAAGTCAGCTTGCTGCTTCCCAGCTGACTGTGTGGTTAGTGGCTCATGCAAGCGTCTGTACGCCACATACAAAGCCTGTTTTATAATCTTGTGCAGTCCGCCCTCTTTCAGCTGTAAAACCAGCCCCGAGTCGCACGTCTGCTTGTCTTCAGATAGATTGGTAAGTAGCACACAAATTTGTGCGTTTTCTCGTGCAAAAAAAGGAAAGTATGAATCTTTGTGTTATTTAAAGACTTATATTACGCTTGAACATTAGCGATAATCCTGTTTTTTTCCTTGCTGTGAGAGTAATGCGAATGAAAGGAGCCCGATTATTAAAACTAACTGTCGTGGAATTTTGCATGGAAATCAAGACGTTCTCCATAAGAAGGGAAACCTGCCCTTCACAATTCTCCTGTATATTATCCTTTACATCACGGTTTACGATGCAGATCTATTTGAATGTGGGAAATTGTGACCCCAGACTTGACGTATTTGCAGGTAATAAAAGTATTCAATGAGGACAACACCTGTCGAGCAGTAGAGATCCCCCGGTGACGTCACTGCGCGAGACGTTTGCAAGCTGCTCATTTTGAAGAACCTTTGCATTGACGACCACAGTTGGACACACTATGAGCTTCTCTCCCACCTGGGCATAGGTAAAAACTAGATCCGGGAATGGAGTGTTGTATTGCCTTTACAATGGTAGTTACTGATGATGCCTTCTCCGGTCTGCTCAGTTCTACTACTGGCATAGGAAGATTTTATATGAACGCCAAGGCTGTTTATGGTGTTGTATTTCATTGATAACTTTGGGACTGTTCTTGCTTCATGCTGTGAAGTTTGAACAGCAGATCTTGCGTCCAGAATGTTTGAATGCTGAAGAAGAGAAGATGGTTCCCAGTCTCATTTCAGTCTGCGGTACGTCAGCAGCCATTTCAATGTGTCTTAAAACTTTAACGCAGATGCTAAACATGTACTATATGTGTGTGCGTGTGTGTGTGTGTGTGTGCGTGCGTGTGTGTGTGTGTGTGTGTTTCAAGGCTTTCGATAAGAAAATGGTTAGTTTTTGAATGTGCAATTTTACTTGAATCTGAGTAAAGTGGTATGAGCTGAAGCATTTTCAAATGCTTGAAGTTTTTGAGGCTTTCACTTGCAAAGGATGATCTAAAAGCTTTGATTTAATTACACAACAGAGCCTCCTGAGCAAGTGTCCCTTACAGAAAATGACATCATTTCAAAATAAGATTCTGCAAAGTTCTGCATGCTGGAGATACAATTCTTGTTTGTGAGATGTGTGTCAGTGTATGTCTGTGAGACACAAGTTTAACTATTAGTGGTAAAAAAAAAGAATATTATATGATATTTTATGTTTCCACGGTTCCACGGTTCCACGGTTGGGTCCTTTGGTCTGGATTTTGTGAGAAAACGAATAAAGACCTGAGAATGTTCTGAATGTTCCTGCTTGTTTTTCATCATCATTGAGTTTTGTTTGTTTGTTCGTCTGTCGACGTTCTGCGATGTGTTGCCCAGAAAGGATAATCGAAGATCACGAGTCCGTTATGGAGGTACAGATGAGCTGGGGTACGAACATTTGTGTCAGAAAGAATTATGCCAAATATCAATTCTTCAAGAGACCCCTGGTAAGAGGAGCGTTTGTATGTGCTGTATGATATGTGATTCCGTTATGTATGTACGTATATGTTTTAGAGCTTATTAAGTGTTTATTCCGGGGTTGAATTGGAACTTTTGCTATTATTGTATATTGTACAACTCAGTTAAGCAGTTGGATATTTACCCAAGAAATCCAAGTTTAGTTACTAACTCTAGGCTATGAAATGCAACATCTGGGCTTTTCCTGATCCAGATTTTTCTCTCATTCTGGATTTGTGAATCCTATTCAAATACCGCTGTTAAAAACTGCTTCCCATATAGGGGCCTGCCACTGTGCACTTTCATATAGATATAGTTTTGATGACATGCTGGTTCTGTTTTTTAATTTTTGGCAATACATAATGATTATACAGTGTAATCATTTACTCTCTCAAACAGGTTGACTTCAACACACACAGTGCCGAAAAATAGATCTGATTGCTGCTGTGTGATTGATTTTATCCAATTTTTCGTATTATCAGGACTTTTTCCCGGAGCACATGGTGTCTATATCAACAGAAAGAAATGGGAGGATAAGCCGTTCTCAGCTGATACAGGTATTTGCTTTGTTTAATGTTAAATCTATGTGAGTTTTACACACTTTACGCTAAACTTCAGTCGTTAGTGGATGGTGGCTTTTGGTTGTTATTTTTCGGGCCCTGTTTCTACCTTGCAGTGCTGCTCAATTCAAACTTGACTGGGTTCTCTCCTTGTTGGACAGACATTTCTAAACCCCTGCACGTGTCCCGAGATCCATGGATACCTTCACGCTAAAGAGCAAGGAAAGAAGCTCTGGAGAAGGAGTTTTATTTTGTCCTGAGGAGATCTGGACTCTACTGCTCGAACAAGGGGACATCCAAGGTCAGTCACTGACCTGTAGTGCTGTGAAAGGTGTCTGTTTCTCATCAGCAGTTTGCTCTACAGAACCTGAGGTGGGAGGACAGCAAGAACCTTTATTGTGGTTGAGTGTGTAAACAAACTCACACAAACTCATTTGTTGTCTAGTGTTGTTTTCATAGAATGTTTTCCAGATATTTAGAGGTTACTTTGATCTCAAATTTGAATCTGTCCGTGTAGCTGCCTTGTTGGTGTGCACTGTCCTGTGTTTGTCTGTGGTATGGAACCCGACGCACCGGTTTTCACACATCTGTCAGCATGTCAAATAGTCAGCCGGAGTCCTTTTGACAGGTAAAACTTACACCAGCTTAGCAGGAGTAGTGACCCAACCAGCTCTGGATCTCTATTTCCGAGAATGAAAGGGCTGTTGTGACAGGTGCACAAGGGGGCCTTGATAGTACACGTAGCTAAGATATTCCTAATACTATCTGTTGGTGGGGTTTATTCTGCTCTTGACATTTGCCACATGAGTTTTAGGTCTGTTTTTTTACCACTGTACACTTGGCTTCTCACAGATTTCTGCAAGGACACAGAAAAATCTTCTATTCTTGGCGTAAAGATAGGACAATGCCTGGCTTTGTTCCCCGTTGCCTGGCACACAGACGCTTCTCTGGGTACCCCCTAGCAGTTTGAATGGTGTATATCTGTATACCTAAACCGATATTTTAGATGCCCTCATTCCATCTGTATACGTTTTTTTGGATTGGATATAGATTGGATTGGATTGTTACGAGTGAATGGACCCAAAACCCCATGTTCCCCTTCGACACTGTCACAACGAAACACTTAGAATGGCCCCTCGGAGTCACGTCACTGTCATTATCTTTTCAGAAGCGGTCAACATTGACAGTATTACGTGCAACCTCATTTACTGCTGGATTTGCCCTGGTATTTGTGTGTTCTTGACTGTAGGAAAGATTACTCCATCGGTCACGTGAAGCTCTGTGTGATCTTCACCGGTTGGTCAACTGTGTTCCTTTTTTTTCCAAGGAACCCAGACATCTCCAGTTCATTGCAGAGTTCAGCGACGGAGGCATCTACATGTTGCTATCGACCAGAAAGATGTACGGTGCGCCTACAGACTATGGGTTTTGTGTAAAGGTATTTGATGTAGCTGCCTAAAGTTATGAGAAGATCTGATGTTCAAAGAGACAATTGTACCACACATGCAAACTTATCTGTTTCAGGTACTTCTGTGCCATATTTCCAGAAAATACCTTATCAAGATACATTAAGGATAGACGATTTCCTTGAATTAAAACAAGAATTGAGTGATAATAGTCTTAACATTAAATACAGGATAATAACTTTAGCTTTTAAAAAATCACAGTGGGTTCAGTTGCTTTCATCAAGTTAAGAATTGCGAGCAGGATAAACATTTGTCCCAATTGCTGTTGCTGTGACCATTCAGCCGAACAACTCCGGTTCTCTTCGGGACCTGCGGCTATTCTGCGCTGAGGGGGAATACACCAGGACCTGCTGGGTGACCACCATGCGCCTTTTCAAGGTAGGCCGGCGAATCGCTCACTTTCTGTGGCAGCTCCGTGTGCAACATCAACCCAGCCACCGCTGCAGAATTGTCCTGCAGTCTGTACAAGCTGAGAAACTGGGGAGCGTTCTTTTCATCTCCACAAATACCAACTTGTTTTTTCTTTTGTTTTTATGTTTCCGTTACTGAAAAATGTGCTCCTTGTGTGTGTAGTACGGGGCGTAGCGCTACGGAAACCTCAATCAGCCACATCAAAAACAGAAACCACAGATGTGTTGTAAAAAAAATGCCAGTTGGCACAGTGAATTCCCAGACTTATCACATGCTGAAAGAATATCCCCAGACTTATCACATGCTGAAAGAATATTCCCAGACTTATCACATGATGAAAGAATATCCCCAGACTTATCACATGATGAAAGAATATTCCCAGACTTATCACATG